>JAABKJ010003984.1:0-25034 GCA_011634705.1 Andricus grossulariae
AGTTTGTCAATGTTATCCTCATGCACGCATGTGAACACATCATCCACATACCTGTAGAAGAAAACATAATCAAAAGGGAGACTCTTTAATACATCTTGTTCCAGTTTTTCCATAACCAGATCTGCAATTGCACCCGATAACGAAGAGCCCATAGGCGTACCGAACTTTTGTTCAAAAAATTCATTCTGGAAACTGCAATAGGAATTGTCTATACAGAATTATAGGAGTTCTAAATATTGTTTCACAGGTAATTTTGTCAATTTTCTGATTTTATACCAATTTAGTTTTATATTTTGCAGAACCACATCTTTAGGAATATTCAAAAAGAGAGATTTTACATCCAGTGAAGCCAATTTATAATTATTGGGTATGTTTAAATTTTGGATTTTATCAATGTGATCCCTGCTGTTTTTTACAAAAGTGTTACTTCTTCCAATTATTTGTTTTAAAGGTAGACTAGCGAATCTAGATAATGAGAGTATTGGAGAACCAGAAAAAGAAGTGACTGGTCTTATAGGATTTTCTGGTTTATGAACCTTAGGTAGTCCGTGAAATTTCGGAGCAACTGAATTGTAGCTTTTTAAATATCTAGGTGTGTCTTTCTTGATATAACACCTTTTTTGAAATTCACTAATAATTGAATTTAGCTTATTTTTAATACCGTTAGTTGGATCTTTTTTAATTTTGATATAAGTGCCTGGGTCTGATAAGATAGTATAACATTTATCCAGATAATCATTCTTGTTCATGACCACCGTTATGTTGCCTTTATCTGCTGTTGTAATGATAATATTGCGATTTTCTGCTATGAATTCTTTTTTTTTAATACCAAGAGTTTCAATTTCTGATATAATATTATTATTATAGTTGTTGTTTAAATATAACGAAAGTTTATTAGAAATATTGGATCTAAATTCAGTTCTTTTTTCACTAGGGATAAGAGTAATTTTTTCTTCGACATTTGCTAAAATATTTTCAACAATCTTACCTTTGTTTGAGTTACTAGTACAAAACTTGTTACGTAGACTTAAGAAATATCCAACATCATTCGGAATTTCTTTATCTGATAAATTTAAAAGCCATTTTTCATTCGGTTTTCTAGTACATTAAATGTTGTAGTAGGTTTCTTTTAGCCATTCAAACTTTGCGATAGAGTCCTCAATCATATGTTTCACCTTATTATCTATCATTCTTTTCTGACATTCAAAAAATAATTTAATCTGGTTATCTATAGCAAGATCATTTAACTTCTTTTCTAAGAAATAAACTTTATTATCAATTTCATTTATTCTATGATTAATATCTGTAATCTCAATATTTTAAGTTTTAAATTCAAAATCCGTACAAAGCTTTCGATAATGAACTATGCTAAGAGGATCGTGAAATGTGATTTTTGGATCAGAATTAATAATATGCGCAGGTGAAAAACCGTTTGATTTGCACCTTGGCAAAAATCTATTTTGATTTTTTAACTTAGATAGTGTGTTTACCTTATGTACCCATTTATGTAACTCGTTGATAGTGTCTTCCGTGTAAGTGTTTTTTAGTTTGTTACAAAACCTTGTGCCTTCTTGATCTAGATGAGGAGAATCCATTGTTCTATTGCTCCACGCCGTGGGCGAAAGGTCGTTTGTAAATTAACAGAAAGATCAGTAGATCAAAAACTAACATCTTCGTATATATTTACTGCACTGATCAACAACTAACAACTTACCTATAATAGAATATTGATAGTTTTTAATTTTTAATTGCTTTTCCGAAATTGAATTGTTTTTGAATCAATATAAAATTTCCTCAAGTTCACTTAAATTAATTTGAATCCTATTCAGTTAATTTGAATTTACTCAGATACCAGTGAAAATAAACCGGTTAGGATCAGCTAGAAAGTTTCCATTGTCAAGTGCCGTGTAGGAATCGGGTAGGAACCGGTTAGAAATTAATTTCGGCCTGCCGAAATTTAATTTCAGGTTCTCATTTGTCGGTAAGAAACCGGTTAGGACCAGTCAGAAAGTTTCCAGTGTCGAGTGCCATGTAGCAATCGGTTAGGAAACAGTTAGAGGCGAACCTTGGTCTTTGCCAATATTGCATTTCTGGTTCTATTTGTCAGAAAGAAACCGGTTAGGACCAGTCAGAAATTTTCCAGTGTCGAGTGCCGTGTAGCAATCGGTTAGAAAACAGTTAGAGGCGAACCTTGGTCTTTGCCAATATTGCATTTCTGGTTCTATTTGTCGGATATAAACCAGTTAGGACCGGTCAGAATGTTACCTGTGTCGAGTGCCGTGTAGCAATCGGTTAGGAAACAGTTAGAGGCGAACCTTGGTCTTTGCCAATATTGCATTTCTGGTTCTATTTTTCGGAAAGAAACCGGTTAGGACCAGTCAGAAAGTTTCCAGTGTCGAGTGCCGTGTAGCAATCGGTTAGGAAACAGTTAGAGGCGAACCTTGGTCTTTGCCAATATTGCATTTCAGGTTCTAATTTGTCGGAAAGAAACCGGTTAGGACCAGTCAGAAAGTTTCCAGTGTCGAGTGCCGTGTAGCAATCGGTTAGGAAACAGAGGCGAACCTTGGTCTTTGCCAATATTGCATTTCTGGTTCTATTTGTCGGATAGAAACCAGTTAGGACCGGTCAGAATGTCACCTGTGTCAAGTGTGGTGTAGGAATATGGTAGGAACTGGTTAGAAACGAATTTCGGTATTTGTCAATATTTAATTTCAGGTTTTATCTTGCCGGATAGAAACCGGTTAGGACCAGTCATAAAGTTTCCAGCATACAATGCCATGTATGAATCGGTTAGGAACCAGTTAAAAACGAACTTCGGTCTGCCAATATTTAATTTCTGGTTCTATTTGTCAAATAGAAACCGGTTAGCATGTTTCGTGTGTCGATTGTTGTATAGGAATCGGGTAGGAACCGGTTAGAAATTAATTTCGGTCTGCCAATATTTAATTGAGGTTCCAATTCGTCAGATAGAAAACAGTTATGGCCTGATAGAAAGCTTCCGGTGTCGAGTGCCATATAGGAAACGGTTCGCAACCAATTAGAAACGAATTTCGGTTGTCGCCAATTGTTAATTATTTATTTGATGTTATTATTTTTATTTTGAGTGACCTTCAGGTTTCATTGGTAATCAAATGGTTTTCGCCAAATCCGCATTCTCGTTAAGGTTTCTCTCTGTTTTTGAGTTTCAGGCGCTACCCTTTTGCTTGGAATGGGGACTCAGGTTGAAGCGTGAAGCTTTTTCATTGAACAGACTCGGACCTTTTTTCCGGTCAGTTCAGTTTTAACCAAGGTGTGGGATAGTGCAGCCGTACAGATTATTACAACAATTTCGAATCAAGTGTGCTTTCCTAAACAATTCAAATATTTGAGTCCATCAATTTAAAGTTAGAGTTTCTTTCGCTTTCGATTCCTGGTTCAGTAATTTTCCGACTCGATCATTTTCTGGTGTTGTGGGAAGTGACGAGTCGGATGACTTATTACTTCCGGTCGCGTCGGATCGATCGTTCGGTAAACGATCGTGGTCGTGGCCTCCAGAGGCTAAATCTTTGCTAATCTTCAAAAACAACCTAAACCTTCTTTCGGGTACAAGAGGAGTTCTTTATTTATAGGCTCAGGGACTCGTATCCCGGATTAAATCGATTGAAGGTATTTAGAAGTTTGAATAATAACGGCGATAAATTGTCTCGTTCTTTCTGGTCAACTTCAAGATGACCGAACGTGGTTCCTTCGCTACCCCACACCAGTCCGTCATTCATTCAATAACACCAATATTTAATTAATGAAATCTCAATGTTTATTTATTCGGATTTTGGAAATTTACGATAGAATCGTTAATATTAGATTATTATCCTACTGCATCTGGTATGCTTTCCTTGAAAATTATTTGCTGAATATTTCTTCAATTCAACCCCTATAAGCCAATTTTATAGGGTCTCGAAAGAAACTCCATACAGGAAAAAATGAGATATTACGTCCCGCGTGACAAAAAAGTTGCCTTGCTCAAGCATAGATCAAGGATAGGTCAAAAATGTTTCAAGATTATTCCATAATAGGTAATGTATGGATCGTTGCATGTCTGAAGCATTGCTTGTGGCCACGTCCCATGCTTAACTTAAATGATTGGTCCAACACTGAGATCATCGGATTCCAGAGTTTACCTTGCATAAAAACAACTAGAACGAGTTCCGCTATGACTGAACCCTTACTAATTCTCTCCTTTTATCATTCCACAATAATTCATAATTGGTTTCGAACATTAAAACTGTACGCATCACTCCCAAGGTAAGTTTCAGAAATCTATTAGAATTTGTTTAAATCGATATTTCCTAGTTGAATAATAATATTTTGCAGTCCAAAGTTATATTGTGTAGATAATAAATATTTATTAGACTATAGGCAGGAAATTTCTATTTCTAAAGAAGAAATTGGAGAAAGAGTTTGGACATGTGCAAAATTTTGCAAATCCCGTGAATTCGAAGCCGACGCGAAAACGCGAGCGATTAGGCCGACCTTACCCTATATCACTATATACACACACACTTTCAATAAATTCACAGAATTCAATGAATTCATAGAATTCCATAAATTCACAGAAATCAATTAATTCACAGAATTCAATTAATTCACAGAATTCAAGGATACAAAGAATTCAAGGATACAAAGAATTCAAGATGTTCAAGGCTTACACGTTATTTTACTTGTTTTTATTAATTCTATTTTGTTTGATGTATTTCTAATATAATTGCTGAATTCTTCTCCAATCAGCTGACACGTCAGAATATTGATTTCTTCAACCAGTCTTTGGTCATTATATTTTTATTCTCACGCACACGTCTTATTTCAATTACTTATACACACACTTGCAGATTTACACACTCTCGCTGTCATTTTCCAATTTTCGGCTGCCATTGAGTTTAGCTCGCCTGTTGCTGGCAGCGAGATTAGTAATTTTAACAACTTGTAATTTATTTCTGTTAATTAATAAATGACTGCGCTTTTTAGCGTCGGCCTTGTTAAATGAAATGAATTGTGGTAAATTCCTTTATGTAACCCAGTGCAGTACTATCCGCCAGAAAAGAATCGGAAGTTACAAAACAATCCATTGCTTTAATTAGAGTCAAAACATTGGTTCTTAGAGCCGAATAGTACATTTTTGTGTCAGTAAATTCAGGGAATTTAAATAATTCAGAGAATTCGAGGAATTCAGAGAATTTACGGATATCAGAGAATTCAAAGAATTTAGGAAATTGAAAGTATTTCGGGAATTGAGAGAATTCCTGGAATCGGGTGAATTCACGGGATTCATGAAATTCAGAGAATTCTGGCAATCCAAGTAATTTTAAGAATTCATAAAATTTAGAGAATTCATGCAATTTAGGGAATTCAGAAAATTCAGGGTATTCAGGAAATTAAGGACATTCAGGGAACTCGGGGAAATCAGGGAATTCACGGAATTCATGGAATCGAGGGAAATCATGAATTTTATAAAATTGTGAAAATTCATATAATTCTGGAAATTCATAGAATTTGAATAATTCATAGATTATATGGAGTTTTGAGAATTCAGGGTATTCAGAGAATTCAGGGAATTCACAAAATTCAAGGAATTCATAAAATTCCAGAAATTCAAAAAATTGAAGGAATTCGGAGAATTCATGGATTTCAGAGAATTTACTAATATCACAGAATTCATGGATTTCAGGTAGTTCAAGAAATTTGAAGAATTTTGGTAATTCAGGTTGTTCAAGAGATTTAGAAAATTCAGGGAATTCATAGAAATCAAGGAATTCATAGATTTTAGGAAATTTCAAGAATGGAGGGTATAATGAGAATTCTAATAATTAAGAGAATACCAGGAATTCAAAGAATTCTGTGGATACAAAGAATTTAGAATACTGATAATGTACAGAAATCTTTTAATTTCTAGAATGTTCACAATTAAACTAAATTCCTTCAATTCTCAGAATTCCTTGAATCCCTTGAATTGTATGAATTTTTCATATTATCTGAATAGCTGAAACATTCTGAAGTCCTCAAATTCTCTCAATACACTGCATTCTCAAAACTCCTTAAAGTCTATGAATTCCTCAAATTCTAGGAATTTCCTGAATTATATGAATTCCATAAATCCCTCAATTCCATGAATTTCGGGAATTTCCTAAAGTCCATGAACACCCTGAATTCCCTGAAGACCCTGAATTTTCTGAATTCCTGTAATTGCATGAATTCTCTGAATTTTATAAATACCCAAAATATCTTAAAGTCCCTGAATTCACTAAATTCTTTGAATTCCCTGAATTCTTCAAATTCACTGAATTCTCCAAATTGCCATAATATTTCCAATTTCCTGATTTCCTTAAATTCGCTGATATCCGTGAATTCTCTGGAATCCATGAGTTCTCTGGATTAATTGAATTTTCTTAATTTTCTGAATTCTTTAATTTCCCTGAATTCCTCGAATTTGCTGAATTCGCTTAATGCCTTCAAATCTCTTAATCCTTTGGATTCTCTGAATTCCTCGAATTTGTTGTATTCCTTGAATCCGTTGAATACCTTGAGTTCTCCGAATCCCTTAAATTCACTAAATACCTTGAATTCTCGAAACTCATTGAAATCTATGAACTCCTCACATACTACGAATTTCCTAAATTATATGAATTTCCAAAATTGTATGAATTCCCTCAATTTCATGAATAACCTGAATTCCCTAAGTTACCTAAATGCCCTGAATTCTTTGAATTTCCTGAATTTTCTGAATTCCTTCAATTCTCTGAATTTCTTAAGTTTTCTGAATTTCTTGAATTCTCTAAATTCCTTGCATTCTCCAAATTCCCTGAATTCTCCAAATTCCCTGAATTCTATGAATTCCATGAATTCTCTGAATTTTATGAATTCCTAAAATTACTTGAATTTCCTGAATCCTCTGAATTCTCTAAATTCTCCGAATTCACTAAATTATCTAAATTCCTGACATTCTCTGAATTCCTTAAATTCACTGAATTCTATCAATTCTTCGAATTCTCTGAATTACATGAATTTCTTGAAATCCTTGAATTCTCTGAATTCCTCGAATTCGTTGCATTCCTTGAATTCGCTGAATACCTTGAATTATCTTCATCACTACAATTCTCTGATACCCTTGATTTCTCAAATCACCTTGAAATCTATGAATTCCTCAAATTATATGAATTCCCTGAATTCATTGAATTCTCCGAATTACTTGAATTCCTTGAATTCCTTGAATTCTCTTAATTCCTCGAGTTCGCTACATTCCTTAAATTTGTCGAATACCTTGAAAAGTCCTAATTACTTCAATTCTCTTATACACTTTAATTCTCACATCACCTTGAAATCTATGACTTTCTCAAATTCTAGGAACTCCCTGAATTATGCGAATTCCCAAAATTCTATCAATTTCTATCAGAATTTCCTGAATTTTCGCAATTCCCTCAATTCTCCAAATTCCCGAAACACTTTGAATTCTGTGAATTCTTCTTATTCTCAGAAATTCCTTGAATTTTCTGAATCTATGAATTCCTTGATTTCTATGAATTCCCTGAATTTCCTCAATCTCTTGAATAACCTGCATTACCCGAATTCCTTAAATTTCTTGAATTCCCTGAAATCCATGAATTCTCTGATATTCGTAAATTCTCTGAAATCCATTAATTCTCTGAATTCCTTGAATTTTCCGAATCTATGAATTTCTTGATTTCTATGAATTCCCTGAATTTCCTTAATCTCTTCAATAACATGAATTACCCAAATTCCTTGAATTTCTTGAATTCCCTGAAATCCATTTATTCTCTGATATTCGTAAATTCTCTGAAAGCCATGAATTCTCTAAATTCCTTGAATTTTCTGAATTCTCTGGATTACTTGAATTCTCTTAATTACTTGAATTCACTGAATTCCTTGAATTCTCTTGATTCCTTGAATTCTCTGAATTCCTTAAATTCTCTGATTTTCTTGAATTCTCTGAATTTCAACTCACGATTTAACAAATCCAGTTCGAATGATGATAGATATCGAAGCAGGTCCAAATTTAATACAAGATATTGTAATCGCATCAAATGTAATAATCAACAGATTAAATTGCTTAAGATTAACAGGTATAAATGTACACCCAGTCATCACATTAGGACAAATAACGATCAATATTTTGAATTTTCCTACAATTTCAAATATAATCCCGAACGAAGTTCTAGTAGAACACGATGTCCCAGTCTTCACATTAGGACAAATAACGATAAATATTTTTGATTTTCCTACAATTTCTAATATATTCCCGAACTAAGTTCTAGTAGAACATGATGGCGTTTTATGAATAGAATTTTTGAGAAGCAATAAAGTAAAAATCAATTACGAACAAAGGCAATTAGAAATAAAAGAAAAATATTTTCCATTCGATGCTCAAGAATTAATAACAATCTCAGCAAGAACAATTTTCAGTTTTTATGTTCATGTTAAAAACATAGAAAAATAAACCGGTTTTTTTCCTGAACTGTTACCAAATAGTGGAATATTTTTAATAAAGGCAATAGTTACGAATACTAATGGAAAAGCCTACCCAAAGATTGCAAACACTCGTCCTTATCTAGTTGAAATTCCAGTCCCCAGAGTAGAATTTTTAGATTTTGACGAAATTAAAGTACCGGATTATATTACGCAAACTTAAAATAAAAAACAAACTTAAAATCGAGAATCACAACCAGTTGAATATATATTTGATTATTTTGACACTCAACATAATCAAGAAGATCAATATCATCAAATTTTTAATATTAACGAAGAAAGTAAAGTCGAACATATAAAAAAATTATTTGGCTTAGAACATTTAAATCGAGAAGAATATACTCATGTTGAAAAACTTATTATTAACAACGAAGACATTTTCCGAATCCCAGACGAACCACTTGAAGCAACTAACGTACTCAATACAATATTCCTACAGGAGACAGCCAACCCATATTTACGCGACAATACAGACTTCCCCAGATTCAAAGTGGAGAAATAACTAGACAGGACAATGAAGTAATAAAAAATAAAATAGTAAAACCATCTTAATCCACTTACAATTCACCTGCTTTTCTTGTACTTAAAAAACCGGATTCCCACGGAAATCGAAAATGGCTAATGGTTTTAGATTACCGCAAATCAAATGAACGAACTATAGGAGATTGTTATCCTCTCCCAAATATTACGAATATCTTAGATCAATTAGGACAAGCACAATATTTCTCGGTTTTCGACCTGGCCAGTGGTTTCTATCAAATAAAAATGAGTCCGATAGACTCGCAAAGAACTGCATTTTCAACACCCTATGGCCACTATGAGTTCGACCGCATGCCCTGAGGTTCGAAGAATGCACCTGCAACCTTCCAACGTTTGATGGATCTCTAGTCTAAGAGCTGGTGACGTTTTTGGTGAAGTGGGCGTATAAGTCCTAGTTTTTTGCGAATACATCTGGGAAATGACCCTTCTTTCGAAAGCCATAAATGCCAGACGCCCTGCCTGGGGGCGTCGAAAGGTCCTAAAAATGCCACGATTCTTATAAGAGAAAAGAAAACTTTGAAGCTCCTTTCAAACCATTAAAATCAATCGAGAGTTCTCTCGAATTCAAGAAGAATCACAATTCCAAATTTAGTTCACTATAAATGAATTTGAAAAATATTTTAACATTATTATAAAATTTATCCTAAAAACGCCATGATTTTTATAAGATAAAAGAAAAGTTTGAACCTTCTTTCAGACCATTAAATCAATCAAGAATTCCCTCGGATTCAAAAAGAATAACAACTTCAAATTCAAATTGATATAAATTAATTAGAAATATATTCGAATATTATTCTAAAATTCATTCGAACGGAAAGTAAAAACTTTCCGTTCTCGCATAAAAATCATGGTATTTTCAGGACTTTTTGAGAGGTTACAGGGATTAATTAGGTTTTCACTAAATATTATAATAATATTGGAATATTTTCTCATTAATTCATAGTGATTTGAATTTGAAATTTTTATTCTTTTTGAATTCGAGGGAATTCTTGATTGATTTTAATGGTCTTAAAGGAGGTTCAAACTTTTTTTTTGTCTTATAAAAATCCTGGCATTTTTAGGACTGACTTGTTAAAAGGTTCCGTGGATTAATTAAATGGTTTTCAATCAATTTTATAATAATATTTTTATATTTTTCTAATTAGTTCATAGTGACATGAATTTGAAATTGTTATTCTTTCTGAATTCGAGAGAACTCTTGATTTATTTCAATGGTCTGAAAGGAGAAGCAAACCTTTCTTTTCTCTTATAAAATTCACGGAATATCTAGGACTTGTTAACAGGTTCCAGGGGTTAAACGAATGGTTTTCACTGAATTTTATAATAACATTGGAATATTTTTCTAGTTAATTCATAGTGATTTGAATTTGAAATAGTTATTCTTTTTGAATTCGACGGAATATTTGATTTATTTCAATGGTCTGAAAGGAGAATCAAACCCTTCTTTTCTCTTATAAATTTCATAGCATTTTTGGAACTTTTTGACAGATTCCAGGGATTAATTTGTTGGTTTTCACTGAATTATATAATAATATTATTAGAATATTTTCCTAATTAATTTATAGTGACTTCAGTTTGAAATTGTCATTCTTTTTTAATTCGAGAGAATTCTCGATTTATTTTAATGGTCTGAAAGGAGAATCAAACTTTTCTTTTCTCCTATAAATTTCGTGGCAACCTTAGGACTTGTTAACAGGTTCCAGGGATAAAACGAATGGTTTTCAATAAATTTTATAATAATATTGGAATATCTTTATAGTTAACTTATAGTGATTTGAATTTTAAATAGTTATTCTTTTTGAATTCGAGAGAAATCTCGATTTATTACAATGGTTGAAAAAAGGTTCGAACTTTTCGTTCTCTTATAAAAATCATGGCATCTTTAGGACTCTTTGAGAGGTTGAGGGCAATATTTTAATGGTTTTCACTAAATTTTATAATGATATTCAAATATTTGTCTAATTAATTTCTAGTGATTTGATTTTGAAATTGATATTCTTTCTGAATTCGTGGGAAATCTGGATTGGTTTTAATGGTCTGAAAAAGGGTTCAAACTTTTATTCTCTCTTATAACAATCATGGCATGTTTAGGACTTTTTAAATGATTCCGGCTATTAATTTAATAGGTTTGGAAGCGGGTTCAAATTTCCTTCTATCTTGTGAAAATCATGGCATTCTTAGGACTTTTGGAGAGGCTCCAGAGATTAATTTAATGGTTTTCAATGCATTTTATAATAACATTAAAATATTTTTCTAATTAATTTATAGTGATTTGAATTTGAAATTGTTATTCTTCTCGAATTCGAGGGAACACTCGATTGATTTTGTTGGTCTGAAAGGAGGTTCAAACTTTTCTTTTATCTTATCAAAACCATGGCATATTTAGGACTTGTTAATAGGTTCTGGGGATTAAACGAATGGCTTTCACTTAATTTTATAATAATATTGGAATATTTTTCTAGTTAGCTTATAGTGATTTGAATTTGAAAGTGTTAATCATTTTTAATTCGAGAGAACTCTCGATTTATTTTAATGGTCTGAAAGGAGAATCAAACCTTTCTCTTCTCTTATAAAATTCATGGCATATTTAGGACTTGTTAACAGGTTCAGGGGAATAAACGAATGGTTTTCAATGAATTTTATAATAATATTAGAATAATTTTCTAGTTAATTTATAGTGATTTGAATTTGAGATTGTTATTCTTTTTGAATTCTCGATTGATTTGAGTGGTTTGAAAGAAGCTTCAATCTCAAATTAAAAAAGAATAATAACATCAAATTCAAATCACTATAAATTAATTAAAAAAATATTCGAGTATTATTATAAAATTCAGTGAAAACCATTAACTTATTCCCTGGAACCTCTCCAAAAGTCCTAAAAGTGACATGATTTTTATAACTGAAAAGAAAAGTTTGAACCTTCTTTCAAACCACTAAAATAAATCGAGAATTCCCTCAAATTAAAAAAAATAACAACTTTCAATTCAAATCACTATAAATTAATTAGAAAAATATTCGAATATTATAATAAAATTCAATGAAACTAATTAAGTCAATAGCGGGAACTTGTTAAAAAGTCCTGAAAATGGCACGACTTTTATAAGAGAGAAGAAAAGTTTGAACCTCGTTTCAGACCATTAAAATAAATCCACAAATCCCTCAAATTCAAAAAGAATAACAATTTCAAATTCAAGTCACTGTAGATTGATTAGAAAGATATTCGAATATTATTTTAAAATTTAGTGCAACCAATTAAAGTAATCCCTGGAAGCTGTTAATAAGCCCTAAAAATGCCATGATTTTTATAAGAGAAAAGAAAAGTTCGAACCTTCTTTCAAACCATTAAGATAAACCGGAAATTCCCTCGAATTCAAAAACAATAACAACTTTTGAATCTCCTTTCAGACCATTAAAATCAATCCAGAATTCCGTAAAATTTGAAAAGAATAACAACTTATAATTCAAATCACTATAAATTAATTAAAAAAATATTCGAATATTATTATAGAATTAAGTCAAAACCATTAAATTATTCCATGAAACCTCTCAAAAAGTCCTAAAAATGCCATGATTTTTATGAGAGAAGAGAAAAGTTGGATCCACGTTTCAGACCATTAAAATCAATTCAGAATTCCGTCGAATTTGAAAAGAACAACAACTTTAAATTCAAATCACTATAAACTAATCAGAAAAATATTCGAATATTATAATAGAATTCAGCGGAAACTATTAAATTAATCCGTGGAACCTCTCAAAAAGTCCTAAAAATGCCATGATTTTTATGAGAGAAGAGAAAAGTTTGATCCACCT
This sequence comes from Andricus grossulariae, assembly GCA_011634705.1. Lineage (NCBI taxonomy): Eukaryota > Metazoa > Arthropoda > Insecta > Hymenoptera > Cynipidae > Andricus > Andricus grossulariae. The sequence goes on from JAABKJ010003984.1 coordinate 12,865, forward strand.
TTCAGACCATTAAAATCAATACAGAATTCTGTCGAATTTGAAAAGAAGAACAACTTAAAATTCAAATCACTATAAACTAATTAGAAAAATATTCGAATATTATAATAGAATTCAGTGGAAACCATTAAATTAATCCGTGGAACCTCTCAAAAAGTCACTATGAATTAATTAGAAAATTATTCGAACATTATAATAATATTTAGTGAAAATCATTATATTAATCGTGAAACCTTTTAAAAAGTCCTAAAAATGCCATGATTTTTATGAGCGAAAAGGAAAGTTTGAAGCTCCTTTCAAACCATTAAAATCAATCGAAGATTCCCTCGAATTCAAAAAGAATGACAATTCCAAATTGGAATGACAATGAATTAATTAGAAAAATATTCGAATATTATTATAAATTTCATGAGAACCATCAAATTAATCCCTGGAACATGTTAAAAAACACTAAAAATGCTATGATTTTTATAATAAAAAAGAAAAGTTTGAACCTTCTTTCAAACTATTGAAATAAATCGAGAATTTCCTCGAATTCAAAAAAAAATAACCACTTCAAATTCTCGTCACTTCAAATTAATTAGAAAAATATTCCAATATTATTATAAGATTCAATGAAAACCATTAAATTAAAAACTGGAACTTGTTAAAAAGTACAAAAATTGCCATGATTTTTATAAGAGAGAAGAAAAGTTTAAACCTCGTTGCAGACCATTAAAATCAATCCATAATTCCCTCGAATTTGAAAAGAGTCACAACTTTAAATTCAAATCACTATGAATAAATTATAAAAATATTTGAATATTATTATAGAATTCAGTGAAAGCCATTAAATTACTCGCTGGAACCTCTAAAAAATACCTAAAAATGCCGTGATTTTTATAAGAGAAGAGAAAATTTTGAACCTCCTTTCAGACCATTAAAATCTATCGAGAATTTCCTTGAATTCAAAAGGAATAACAATCTCAAATTGAAATCACTATGAATTAAATAGAAAAATATTCGAATATTATTATAATATTTAGTGAAAATCATTAATTCACTCCCTGGAACCTCTTAAAAGGTCCTTAAAATGCCATGATTTTTATAAGAGGAAAAAAAAGTTTGAACCTCCTTTTAAACCATTAAAATCAATCCAGAATTCCCGTGAATTCGAAAAGAATAACAACTTCAAATTCAAATCACTATAAAGTACTTAGAAGAATATTAGAATATTATTAAAAAATGCAGTGAAAACCATTTTATTAATCCCTGGAACCTCTAAAAAATTCCAAAAAATTCCATGATTTATATAAGAGAAGAGAAAATTTGGTACCTCCTTTCAGACCATTAAAGTCAATACAGAATTCCGTCGAATTTGAAAAGACCAACAACTTTAAATTCAAATCACTATAAACTAATTAGAAAAATATTCTAATATTATTATAGAATTCAGTGAAGACCATTAACTTATTCCGTGGAACCTCTCAAAAAGTCTTAAAAATGCCATGATTGTCATAAGAGAAGAGAAAAGTTTGAACCTTCTTTCAGAACATTAAAATCAATAAAGAATTTCTTCGAATTCAAAAAGAATGAAAATTTCAAATTCAAATCACTATAAATTAATTAGAAAAATATTCGAAAATTATTATAAAATTCAATGAAACCCATTAAATCAATAGCTGGAACTTGTTAAAAAGTCCTAAAAATGCTATGATTTTTATAAGAGAAGAGAAAAGTTTGAACCTCCTTTCAGACCATTAAAATCAATACAGAATTCCGTCGAATTTGAAAAGAGCAGCGTTTTTAAATTCAAATCATTATAAATTAATTAGAAAAATATTTAAATATTATTAAAATATTTGGTAAAAACCATTAAATTAATCCCTGGAGCCTCTCAAAAAGTCCTAAAAATGCCATGATTGTTATAAGAGAAGAGAAAAATTTGAACCTCCTTTCAAGCCATTCAAATCAATCGAAGATTCCCTCGAATTCAAAAAGTTTAACAATTTCAAATTCAAATCACTATGAATTAATTAGAGAAATATTCGAATATTATTATAAAATTCGGTGAAAACCATTAAATTAATCCCCGGAATCTGTTAAAAAGTCCTAAATATGCCATGATTTTTGTGAGAGAAAATAAAAGTTTGAAACTCCTTTCAGACCATTAAAATATCGAAAATTCCCTTGAATTCAAAAAGAATAACAATTTCAAATTAAAATCACTATGAATCAATTACCTCTCAAAAAGCCCGAAAAATTCCATGATTTTATAAGAGAAGAGAAAAGTTTGAACCTCCTTTTAGACCATTAAAATCAATCGAGAGTTCCCTCGAATGATTACCTCTTTTCTTTTCAGAACACGAAACGGCATACACTCCACGAGGTTGCCGCGAAGTGATTTCGAGTGCACCATTTTCGGGCACTAGGCAACGACGAAATCAGTGACCACAACGTAACTGCTCGTTATACGTAGGAATAAGGATCCTCTAGATTTATAGGCTACGCAGGATAACAAAGATCGTGGAGTCGCAGTATTAAAACGCTCTCTAAATAGTAGGACCGTGATTCTACATGCCTATTCATGCGTGACATGTCATCCCATGAAGTTGAATGAGACTGCTAGCTCATAAGGAATCCTCGTTGTGATATATTACAAGACCAGGATTATTCAGGCGTGATATTACGTATTTTAAAGTTAAATGACACTGATAGCCTATAAAGAATTCTCGTTATAATATGTTATGAGACTAAGATCATCAACGCGTGATATAACTTCTTATGAGCCAGCATGAGACTAAGTAGATTGTAGCTAAGACGATTGATAGTTTTATAAAGTCATCGTTGTGAAAGTGATTTTGAAACCGAATAAAATCAATTTATATTTAAATTGTGAGTGTTTCAATTCATCTTCTCCTTTCTGGGTATAAACTAATTTTACCAGGGCTTAGGACTAGGTAAAAATAAAACACAGTAAAAAACGAACTCTCTCATTGGCGCCCGAACAGGGACCCAGAAAAGAAGATTTTTGAAAATTCACTAAATTGAAAATCATGCCTCGCGCACGTGGCCGTTGGAGCAAACGCGACAATATCAGCAAGCCGTCGAGTCCACCCGAGATTGACATCTAAGATGAGAATGGAGAGGCGAATATAAGCCGCCCTGACCCGCCTACCTATCAGGAACAGGGGGCAGTAGGACCAAACTTACTATCGACTGAAGACTACACTCTATCAAACACATCTCGTCATACAGGGACCACCCCTAAGACAGTGAATATACCTGAAAAGCGCCGATCATTGCGAGAAGAATTAAATTTTACTTCTTGAGACACAGTCCCACCTAGGACTGAAGAAGTACACTCTCACAATTTTGACAACGCAGACAAATACGCTGAACTCAGGCGCGAAAGTGAAAGATTACGTGAGGCAGTCAAAGAGCTCTATTCTAGACTTGGAGGGGTCGAAAGAAGAATCAATGCAGTCACAACAGAATTACGTGGGGAAATTGAAGATGTAGAAGCTAGGATGCTTGATTGAACGACAAAACAAGTCAGTTCACTACGAAAAATGAACGAAGTTCGTTTCGAAGTTGTGGAGGGAGGTTTAAATCCTATTACGGATCGTGCAATAGCTACGAATGAACAAATCCTGAACCTAGCACAGGAAGAAGTCAGAAAAAATACACAGGATATACGCATAGTTTCACTGCGACATCACCAGCCCGAAGAGAGGTTCCAGAATTTTTGATTGTAACATCGAAACAATTTAGCAAATGAAGAGAACGTCGAAGGCCTCAGAATCACTCCAAAAACACCGGTTTTGAATGAAGGGTCTTCACCAACCAAATTTTTAAAAGAACTAAATGATTTTTGGGCCGCAGTTAAGCCCAATAGTGCACAAACTGCATTTGCAATCGGCAGCTGCTTGAAGGGTACGGCCAAAGATTGTTGGGACTTGGTAAAAGATGACAACGATGATTTTCGGAAATTCTGTACTAAGTTTAAACAACGATATTGGAATGAAACCGCCCAGCATGAGATTAAGACTAAAATAGAGTATGGGTACTATCTACCAAGTATGGACACCCCTATGGCTGCTTATGCCATAAAACTATTTCGAGAGGCTAAAGGACTCACCCCTCCCCCAACTAACGAAGAAATTACCCAAAAACTCGCAAGACATTTCAGAGAGGAGGTAAGAACAGCAATCGGCGAAAGATCAGTCACAAACCTTGAAAGCCTATTGGAATTGCTAAAACGATTGGAAAAATTTGGACCAATCAACTCTAAACGGCCAGACAATACCACTCTTAAAAATGGTTACGATAACTGGAGAGTAAAAACTACAAACCCAAAGACGCATACACAGCACACAAAAAACGAATTTAAACGGGAAAATGACTACACAAAAAGAGGAACGAGGGATGACAATTGGAGAAGGCAAGACATAAACAGAAACTCAACACCAAGAAGCATTAGGACGATGACAATCACTGAACACAATAATGAAGAAGACGCTGATTAAAACGATAACCACTAGTGTTTCGAGAAGTCCCCTGATCAGGATTCTTCTCGAAAAGGGGGCAGATGAAACGATCACTATAACCAGCCCCTGAGATCTGGCAACCCTGACATGCAGGAGAAACCCGACACAGAGTTAGCCATGCGAAAGGCGATAATAGTTCCGAGTAGTGGCGCCAGGAAGAGCAGGGTCCTCTCTCCCGCGACCTACCTCAACCGGCGAGGGTATAAGAAGTGAGACGAGATGCCAAGTGGGCACTTTTGAGTGGACTACGGGAAACCGAAGTTCACATCCGGACTATCCTTCGGAGCAAGCTGCAAGGCTTTACACTCACAAAGGAAAAAAGCTCCGTTGTTTTTATACTTCAGGGTACGCCCTCCAGGCTCCTGAGTTCCTTTTTGTTTCTCAACTTGGGCACGCCATACCGGCTCCAAGATTGTTCCCATATTTTTTGTTTACTAACGCTGGGCACGCTGTTACAGGCTCCAGCTTCTTTTCTTTCAGGTATATTTTCTCTGGGTACGCTGAATCAGGCTCCAGATATTGTTTGTCACTTATTTATATTTTCTCTGGGTACGCTGAACCAGGCTCCAGATATTGTTTGTTGCTTATTTATATTCTCTGGGTACGCTGAATCAGGCTCCAGGTATTACTTGCCATTTATTTATTTCTCCTGGGTACGCTATATTGGGTTCCAGACGTTTTATTTTGTTAGTACTATCCGAGCACGCTGAAACAGGCTCCGGAAACAGATTCCTCATTTCTTTTCAGAACACGAAACGGCATACACTCCACAAGGTTGCCGCGAAGTAGTTTCGGGAGCACAATTCTCGGGACACTAGGCAACGACGAAAATTGTGGAATCCGTGACCACAACGTAACTGCTCGTTATAAGTAGGAATAAGGATCCTCTAGATTTAGAGTCTACGCAGGTTAACAAAGATCGTGGAGTCGCAGTATTAAAACGCTCTCTAAATAGTAGGACCGTGATCCGCCAGGCCTATTCATGCGTGACGTGTCATCCCATGAAATTGAATGAGAATGATAGCTCATAAGGTATCCTCGTTGTGTTATATTACAAGACCAGGATTATTCATGCGTGATATTACTTATTGTAAAGTTGAATGAGACTGATAGCCTGTCAGGAATTCTCGTTATAATATGTTATAAGACTAAGATCATCAACGCGTGATATTACTTTTTATGAGCCAGCATGAGACTGAGTAGATTGTAGCTACGACGATTGATAGTTTTATAGATTCATCGTTGTAAAAGTGATTTTGAAACTGAATAAAATCAATTTATATTTAAATTGTGAGTGTTTCAATTCATCTTCTCCTTTCTGGGTCTAAACTCATTTTACCAGGGCTTAGGACTAGGTGAAAATAAAACACAGTAAAAAGCGAACTCTCTCAAATTTCAAATTAAAATCACTATGAATTAATTCGAAAAATATTCGAATATTCTTATAATATTTAGTGAAAACCATTTAATTAATCCCTGGAACCTCTCAAAAAGTCCTGAAAATGCCATGATTTTTATAAGAGAAGAGAAAAGTTTCAACCTCCTTTCATACCATTAAAATCAATCGAGAATTCCCTCGAATTCAAAAAGAAAACAATTTCAAATTCAAATTACTATAAATTATTTAGAAAAATATTCGAACATTCTTATAAAACTCAGTGAAAACCATTAAATCAATCCCTGGAACCTCTCCAAAGGTCCTAAGAGTGCAATGATTTTTAAAAGAGAAAATAAAAGTTTGAACCTCGTTCCAAACCATCAAAATCAATCCAGAATTCCCTCCAATTCGAAAAGAATAACACCTTAAAATTCAAATCACTATAAATTAATTAGAAAAATATTCGAATATTATTATAAAATTCAATGCAACCCATTAAATCAATAGCTGGAACATGTTAAAAAGTCCTGTAAATGCCATGATTTTTATACGAGAAGAGAAAAGTTTGAACCTCCTTTTAGACCATTGAAATCAATCGAGAATTCCCTCGAATTCAAAAAGTATAACCATTTCAAATTCGAATCAATATGAATTAATTAGGAAAATATTCAAAAATTATTATAATATTTAGTGAAAACCATTAAATTAATCCCTGGAAGCTCTAACAAAGTTCTAAAAATGCCATGATTTTTATAAGAGAAGAGAAAAGTTTGAACCTCCTTTCATACCATTAAAATCAATCGAGAATTCCCTCGAATTCGAAAAGAAAACCATTTCGAATTCAAATTACTATAACTTATTCAGAAAAATATTCAAATATTCTTATAAAATTCAGTGAAAACCATTTAATTAATACCTGGAACATCTCAAAAAGTCCTAAAAAGTCCATGATTTTTATAAGAGAAAAGAAAAGTTTGAAAATCCTTTCGGGTCATTAAAATCAATCCAGAATTTCCTCGAATTTGAAAAGAAGAACTATTTCAAATTCATGTCACTATGAATTATTCAGAAAAATATTCGAATATTATTATAAAATTCAGTGAAAACCATTTAATTAATCACTGGAGCCTGTTAAAATGTCCTGAATATGCCACCATTTTTCAATGAGAAGAAAAGTTTAAACCTCTTCTCAGACCATTAAAATCAATCGAGAATTCCCTCGAATTCAAAAAGCAGAAAAATTTCAAATTCAAGTCACTACGAATTATTTAGAAATATCTTCAATTATTATTATAAAATTCAGTGAAAACCATTGAATTAATCCCTGGAACTTGTTAGGAAGTTCTAATAATACCATGATTTTTATAAGAGAAAAAAAAAGTTTGAAGCTCCTTTCAGACCATTAAAATCAATCGTGAATTCCCTCGAATTCAAAGAGAATAACAATTACAAATTCAAATCACTATAAATTAAGTAGAAAGATATTCGATTATTATTATAAAATTCAGTGATAACCATTAAATTAACCCCTGGAACCTGTTAAAGAGTCCCAAAGATGCCATGATTTTCGTGAGAGAAAAGAAAAGTTTGAGCCTCCCTGCAAACCATTGAAATCAATCAAGAATTCCCTCGAATTTAAAAAGAATAAAAATTTCAAATTCAAATCACTATAAATCAATTAGAGAAATATTCGAATATTATTATAAAATTCAGTAAAAACCATGAAAGTAATCACTGGAACCTGTCAAAAAGTCCTAAAAATGCCATGGTTTTATAAGATAAAAGGAAAGTTTGAACCTCCTTTCAAACCATTACAATAAATCGAGAATTCCCTCGAATTCAAAAAGAATAACAATTTCGAATTCAAATCATTATAAATTAACTAGAAAGATATTCGAATACTATTATGAAATGCAGTGAAAACCATTAAATTTGTCCCTGGAACCTTTTAAAGAGTCCTAAAAATTCCATGATTTCTATAAGAGAAAAGAAAAGTTTGAACCTCCTTTCAAACCATTACATTCAATCGAGAATTCCCTCGAATTCGAAAAGAATAACAATTTCAGATTCAAATCATTACAAATTAATCAGAAGAGTATTAGAATATTATTATGAGATTCAGAGAAAACCAATAAATTAATCCCTGGAACCTGTCAAAAAGTCCCAAAAAAGTCATGATTTTTATAAGAGAACAGAAAAGATTGAACCTCCTTTCAAACCATTAAAATCAATGGAGAATTCCTCGAATTTAAGAACAATAATAATTTCAAATTCAAAACACTATAAATTAATTAGAAAAATATCCGAATATTATTATTAAATTCAGTGAAAACCATTAAATTAATCCCTGGTACCTGTTAAGAAGTCGTACAAATGCCATAATTTTTACAAGAGAAAAGAAAAGTTTGAACCTCCTTTCAGACCATTAAAATCAATCGAGAATTCCCTGGAATTCAAAAAGAAGAAAAATTTCAAATTCAAGTCACTATGAATTAATTAGAGAAATATTGGAATATTATTATAAAATTCAGTGAAAACCATTAAATTAATCCCTGAAACTTGTTAGGAAGTTCTAATATTACCATGATTTTTCTAAGAGAAAAGAAAAGTTTGAAACTCCTTTCAGACCATTAAAATCAATTGTGAATTCCCTCGAATTCAAAGGGAATAAAAATTACAAATTCAAATCACTATAAATTAATTACAAAAATATTCGATTATTATCATAAAATTCAGTGATAACCATTAAATTAATCCCTGGAACCTGTTAAAGAGTCCCAAAGATGCCAGGATTTTTGTAAGAGAACAGAAAAGTTTGAATCTCCCTGCAAACCATTGAAATCAATCGAGAATTCCCTCAAATTTAAAAAGAATAACAATTTCAAATTCAAATCACTATAAATCAATTAGAGAAATATTCGAATGTTATTATAAAGTTCAGTAAAAACCATGAAATTAATCACTGGAACCTGTCAAAAAGTCTTAAAAATGCCATGGTTTTATAAGATGAAAGAAAAGTTTGAACCTCCTTTCAAACCATTACAATAAATCGAGAATTCCCTCGAATTCAAAAAGAATAACAATTTCGAGTTCAAATCACTATAAATGGACTAGAAAAATATTCGAATACTATTATGAAATGCAGTGAAAACCAGTAAATTTGTCCCTGGAACCTTTTAAAGAGTCCTAAAAATTCCATGATTTCTATAAGAGAAAAGAAAAGTTTGAACCTCCTTTCAAACCATTACATTCAATCGAGAATTCCCTCGAATTCGAAAAGAATAAAAATCTCAAATTCAAATCACTATAAATTAATCAGAAGAATATTAGAATATTATTATGAGATTCAGAGAAAACCAATAAATTAATCGCTGGAACCTGTCAAAAAGTCCCAAAAATGTCATGATTTTTATAAGAGAACAGAAAAGGTTGAACCTCCTTTCAAACCATTGAAATCAATCTAGAAATCTCTCGAATTTAAAGAGAATAACAATTTCAAATTCAAATCTCTATAAATTAATTAGAGATATATTCGAATATTATTATAAATGTCAGTAAATACCATTAAATCGATCCCTGGAACCTGTCAAAGAGTCCGAAAAATCCATGATTTGTATAAGAGAAAAGAAAGGTTTCAAGCGCCCTTCAAACCATTAAAATAAATGGAGAATTCCCTCAAATTCAAAAAGAATAAGAATTTCAAATTCAAATCACTATGAATTAATTAGAAATATATTCGAATATCATTATGAAAATATATTTCCACAAAAGGGTGCCCTTCTGTTATACATACCTACCCCTCGTGACTGATAATGTTCTAAAAGTGTGAAAAAAATCTTCAACTATGTAAAGATGATTCAGAACTCTAATTTAATTATGTAACACTGGACAATTCACCCCTTCTATATTTGCTCCCGAAAACTTCCCTTCAACGTAAATTCATAAAACTATTCTTTGCTCTGCGAGGGCCAATATGAAATGTCATAAATCCTTGTTGGAAATTTATGTATTTTATAATTTACCCCGTAAGTATTAGTTAACGTATAAGTAGAATTGAATTAAATTAAAAAATAGTTGGACAATCTACTAAAGTTTGAGTGTCCCAGACAATACTTTTCATCACCAGTTAATTATATTGAAGTTGAAACGGAATGGAAACTGTGAGAGATCAAGATTATTCCGGTATTCGAATAATAGATTCCCAATTTTGTTGGTCTACCAATTAAAGTATCGGAATTTATAAATTAAAAATTTTAATTTTCAGAAAAAAGGTCATTCTCCTTGACTCCGTTGGCAATCTGAAGACGTGAGTTTCGATGTCCACCTGAGCGAAGGAGAAAGATTTTTTTCAGAAATTAAAAATTTTTCATTTATAAATTCAAAACTCCATCTAGTCTGAAAAGAAGTTACGAATTTCTGTTATTTAAGGAGTTACCTTAAATCGATGTTCTTGATTCCTATTTTCTAAGACAGTGAATGATATCTACACGTGATCGATCGTTACCAACTCCGATGTAAATACAAATTGCTTCTAAAGCTTCGGATTATTTTGCTTGTCAAATTCGAAGTTCCAGATAATTCTGCTACCCGAATTCATATTCGAGTTCATATTCGAGTACAAAAAAAATCCAGTACTTTAATTTCGAGAAGCGAAAAAATCGGGAATCTAATAATCGGGTAGCAAAATAATCTAGAACTTGGAAATCAAGAAGCAAAAAAATCTGACACTTTATTTCCGAAGAGCAAAAAATTCGGGAACGTATTGCTCGGGTAGCAGAATAATCGATTATTTCAAATTCAAGCAGCAAAGAAATCCAGTACTTCAATTTCGTGGAGCAAAAAATAGGGAATCTAATAATTGGGTAGCAACATAATGTAGAACTTGGAAATCAAGTAGCAAAAAAATCCGACACTTTATTTTCGCGGAACGGAAAAATCGGGAATGTATTATTCAAGTAGCAGGAGAATCTAGAACGTCGAATTCATGTAGAAAAAAGTCTATTTCTTTAGTTTCTAGGAGCAAAGAAATGAAATCTAGTATTCGTGTAGCAGAATAATCTAGAACTTCAAATTTAAGTAGCAAAGCAATCTAGTATTTCAGTTTTGAGCAGCATAAAGATCTGAGACCTATTATTCGAGCAGCATGAAGATCCGACACTTTATTTTCGAGGAGTGAAAAAGTCAGTGATGAAAATAGCAGATCAGGGTAGCAGAATAATATAGAATTTGAAATTGAAGCAGCACAAAAAATTCGGTACTTTATTTTAGAGGGGCAAAGAATTGAGAAACTTTCATTCGTGTAGCAGAATACGAGGGTGGTCCGATAAGTAATTGGCCTCACTGCCCGATCGCGCCAATATCGCAAGAGAAATTTACGATCGTGTAGGAAATTGTCCTAGACGGTTGCTGTCCAAATTTCAGCCGAATCGGACTCGTGGTTTTTCTTTTTGACCGCGTGTGTAAGCTGTCGTGTCCACAGATTCTAAAAAAAATTCAGAAAGAGCAATATTGGTCGGTGATTCGATTCTTGATTGTGGAAGGGAAATCGTGCAGAGAAATCAAAGAGCGCTTGGATGCTGTCTACGGTGGCTCTTCTCCTTCGTTGGCGACCGTCAAAAATTGGTTCAACGAGTTTTAACGTGGTTGCACGTCGGTTTTTGATGAGCCACGTCCAAATGCCCCGAAAGGGCTACCACGGAGGATAACGTGGCAAAAATCCACGATCTCGTATTGGTAGACCGCCGATTGAAGGTGCGCGAGATAGCTGAGACATTAAGCGTCTCAAAGGACTGCGTGTGTCATATCCAGCATGAAATTTTGGGCATGAGAAAGTTGTCGGCGCGATGGGTGCCGCGTTTGCTGACTCCGGACAAGAAGCACAACAGTAAGACCATTTCAGAGCAATGTTTGACGCTCTTTAACCGTAATCCGAAGGAGTTTCTGAGTCGTTTCGTGACCGTCGACAAAACATGGCTATACTGTTAGACACCAGAGACCAAGCAGCAGTCGAAACAGTGGGTTTCTCCAAGGGGATCTGCTCCGAAGAAGGCAAAGACGGTCCCATCGGCTGGAAAGGCGATGTTCACCGTTTTCTGGGATTCCCATGGTGTGATCTACATCGACTACCTGGAGAAGGGAAACACGATCACAGGGCTCTACTATGCCGAATTATTGGACCGATTCGACACGGAATTGCAGAAAAAACGGCCCCATTTGGCGAAGAAAAAAGTGCTCTTCCACCATGACAACGCACCGGCTCACACCTC
>JAABKJ010003985.1:0-25031 GCA_011634705.1 Andricus grossulariae
GTTTAATAATAATGAAAACTTGTGAAGATTTCCAAAAATGAAAAAATGTAAATTTGGAAAACAATAAGTTTTGAAAATTTTTTGAAAGATTTCAAGAGAATAACAAAAATTTCATCAAATTTCTCGGCAAAATCAAAATGATTTTTATTCAAAAAAATTAATTTCAAGAGAATATTAAAAAATAATTCAAAACATTTGAAAAGATTTCAAAAATTTTCAAAGAAGAATCTGAAAGATTCTAAAGCATTTTTTTTAATATCAGAATTTAGAAAATTATATTTTTTTAATTCAATAAATTTTAAAAGATTAGACGGTCTAGAAGTTCTGAAAAGACTAAAAAAATAATTCTCTTAAGACGCATGGGAAAATTTTAAATGATTATTTATTTCAATAAATGAATTTTGAGAGCAAATTTAAAAATATTTTAAAACATTTAAAATGATTATCTACAATTTAGAGAAAAAGTGTAAAAGATTTTAAAGTAAAATGTTTCATTTTGACAAGATTAAAAAAGTTATAACAAAATTCGAGTAAATTCAAGAAATATTAAGAAGATTTTTAAAGATTTAAAAATAATTTTAAACTGGAAAATATTTTAAAAAATGTAACCATAATTAGGATTTTTAAAGTTTTCAAACCAAAATTCTAGAAGCTTTAAAAGATATTTGAAAGTTTTCAGGAGAATAAACAATTTTGAACGCTCCCATACATTATTTTCAGAGAATTAAGTGATCACTCTAAATTAACATTTTTAGTGAATTAGAAAGTTAACTATGCCAAGTAATTATGGTAATGTAAAAACAATACATTTAAATTAATATTTCCTTCTCGAAATGAAATCGTAATGTAAAATAAACAGACTATTTCTTATTTATAGAATATAATTATATATATAGTTTTCCTACCAACAAATTTTCTAGTATAAATAATAAAATATTTATAAAAGATCTCACTACTCCACACTATTGTATAATATATCATAAAAGAACTTTAATATTTAATAATTGAAATTTACTTTACCCTGCCTTTAAAGGCGTACTTATAAGTGAAACTGTTAAAATAAGATTTTAACAAAAAAGCTTACGTGTCCAAATAAATGTCTATGTGTTTTCTAGTATTAGGAGGTAACAGACTCTCACTGTGGAAATCTTTAAAAGTTTCTGGTGGTGGCCTACTGAACAGAAGTTGCTCTTCTTCTACATTATTTTCTTCAAAAGAAACGTTAAAATTCTTGTCGTAGTCTTCCAGTATAATGAAACAGTTCATTTATAAGTTTATAAATATTTAAAAACAATTTATAGGTTATACCGTTGAATCAGATCTTCTTTTCTAACACTAATCTTTGCATTTATTTATTTCAAAAGCTCTTTTAACTCTGTAACCTTTAAGCCAGCGTATTTGGACATTTTTAAATGATTATAATTACATAAAAACTTTTTTATTCATTTATATACGTTTACGTTTAAATCATTCAAATAAATCGGCGCGTAGTACGACCATACTGATTTTGTCTCCCATTGTCAGGGGACCTAGTACTCGGCTCGGTGCTGCCACCTACGATTAGTTTTGCATCATGAACCTCAGTGTGGGAATTTTGAATCCTTGAAATATAATAAACTTCCAGCAAATCAACGTATAATGCTTTGGTAAATTTTACTTACATTCAAAATTTCAGTCTGTAGATTTATAGAAACTCTGTGATACTTGTTGATAAAAAATAAATATGTTAATAAAAAAATACTGATTTGCTTTTTTTTAAAGGCTGATAAAGGTAATAAAACAATTGCAGCTAATAGAGATGGCTATAATAAAACCATAGAAAATATTCTCAATAATAATTTATTGTATGAAAATGTAAAAACAAGTCTTGTTCCGACCATAGAGGCAACCCCTAATGAAATTATCACTAGATGGGAGAATAAAAGACTAATAAATGAACGAACTTCTCACAGATTAAAATCTTACAATAGTTTCGTGGCAAAAGCTTATGTGCTTCCTAAAATCCACAAGCCTAGTTTAAAATGGAGGCTAATTGTTTCCACAGTAGGGTATCCCACTTATAACTTGGCCAGATTCATCTTGAATGTTTTAAAACCTGTGTCAGGTAAAACCAATACAGTTTACAAAAATAGTTGGGATTTAAAAGTGTTGCTTAATAATGTTAAAGTACCCTCAACACATTCTTCAGTCTCTTTAGACGTTGTTGCAATGTTCGATGGTATTCCATTGGATATTGCTTTAGAGTGCATAGAAGAAAAATTAAATCTTAATCGAAATTTAACAAAAATAATTAAAAATGAATTTCTCACAGCTACTCAAATAGTTTTTAACAATATGGTTTTTTCGTTCAATTTGCTGAAAGTTTATTATATTTGAAGGATTCAAAATTTCCACACTTGGCGCTTTTCTCAATTTTAGTTCTCTAATTACGTAGCATGAATTTGATTATTTTAATAAAACAAAATGTCAACTTAGTGGATGTTTTATTAAAAATAGACCGTAAGACCTAAGGAAATTTATTCAAATATATTAATATTGACGGTGTAATGAAAGGATTAGATTTGTTCTCACAAATCTGTTATTGGATTATTAATCTTTGCAGTTGCAAAATTGATAATATTCCCGCTTTTTGAGTATTTGGTACAATTATCTTAAAATTAGATTCATCGGTGAATTATGTTAATGATTAAAAAAAGGAAAATCCCACTGTTGATTGTAGATTAGGTTGATTAAAAAAAACTGCATTATTTAATGTTAATTTTCGTAAATATAATTATTGTTTGTCAGGGAATGGAACTGATGTTACCATAGGCTGAGAGAAAGAATTGACCTAGCTAGACAAAAAATGCTATTCCTTGGCTTCAGAAACTAGCCCTTATAGGGGTTAAAATATTATATTTTGATATTTTAAGATTTTACACGCTATTCCTGGGATTTGTTGGTACTTGAATGACATTTAGAGAAATGTCCTCTTGTACCAGAAGGATGCTTCTTGACACAAATGGAATTTTCTCTTAAATTTAAGGCTAAAAGGAATTTCATTTTTCTCAAAAAGAATCTTTCTGCAGCCAAAATTAAACTCTTTTATCAAACGTATGGGTACTTAATTCGCTGATTAGTAACAAATTGAATAATAAAGGGGGTAAAATTGACGTGGCTTTTGTGGATTTGAAGAAAACTGAAGAGGTTAGGGATCGAGAGCAGAATGCTGAACATGATAGGGAAAATATACGGAAAGACGTTATTTCCAAGGGAGTAAGACAAAGTTGTCCTCTCAGTCCATTGTTATTTAAGGTAGAGTGGAGTATGGTGTCCGTGTGGGGCATAGTGTCCATTTAAAAAAATATTCACGTTTGTGGATTTCGATATTATTTTTTTGCATAAAATGACTTTCTGTCTTTGGAAAAATAGTGATGTGATGAAATTTTTGTTTTAAAATACGTATCATAAAATATTTTGAAATACTTGAAGCAATTAAAATTAATAAAATCTTGAAACGTGACATGCGGGGCGTGCTGTCTGCAAAATTTTGTGGAGATATGGTAATAGTGCTTGATAAAAGGTCGGCAATTAGATCGATAATGTAGAAAAACTCAGAAAATTATGTCCTCTCTAATAAATTTCGAGGTTGTTAATAATAAAGTTATACAGATAATGAAAGTTGAAACGTGATTTAAAGTTATATTTGATAATAATACGGTAAGTGCCAAGTTCACGTTTAATTACTTTGAAGTAGATCGTCTGGTGAAATTCGTGATTATAACCTACAAATATGAAAATTGTCGTTATAATGGTTATGAATGTATTTACATTCCTAATTATAATTTTCTATTAAAATATACTTGAAAGGATTCTCTTTACTTAAAGGCTCAATTCCATGTCTTATTCATTTGAAAGAGACCAGCATCTCAACTTTGAAATTATAACCTAAAAAGACTAAAACTTATTTTTATGAAGTTTTTTCCATTCCTAATTATAATTTCTCATGACAAAGACACTTTAAGCAATTCTCTTTATTTATTAAGATGGTCTTAATTACATGGGTTGAACAGTAACTCAATAAATAGGATTTCGAATATTATTGATCAATGTCTGTTTTGAATTTTCGCGCCTTTGGTACCTTTCGGTAAACAAGATATCTGTTAAAGGCAAATGCAGGTCTTTTCAGGCTGAATAGAATTTTCATGGAGTAAGAGGTTATAACTAGGTTCTGCAACATACTTTACTTTGATTGATAAGAAAACATTTATTTAGTGTTTAAAATATCTCGAATAATTATTTTTCGTTACAGTATACTTTCAAGAATTATTATATTGTACGCTTTTTATTCTACAACGTTCATATTCATGAAATAAACCGGCAGTTACATGACGGACACCATGTCCCATGGTATGGGGTATGCTGATCGAAATGCAAGACAAACGAAATAATTTGATATGAAATAATGACGCTGTTAAAAAACGGATTTAAGTAATGATATATGTAACCTGATAATGTGAGCTTCTCACCAAAAAATACAGACATTAAAATAACATTTAAATTATAGTTTAAAGGACATTTCATTCAAAGCCTGACACCATACCCCACTCTCCCCTAGTCAGTTATAACTCGATAGCTACCATGGACAATAATACCTACAGTACTTAAAGTCTAAAAAAATCTTTAAAAATTATGTACTGCAAATCGAAATAATTAAATACCTATAACGATTACTTCAAATTGACAGATCCATGCAGTATAATGGTATCAACACATATCTTATGTATATACACTTTTTCTATAAAATTAATATTTTTCGAGAGAGAAACGAAAAAAATGCATTTTTTTTATTTTTTGTTGCAAACCATTTTAAAACATTCGATACAAGTGTCCAACAACATTTGGAGGGATGTGGCAAACACCCCCGCACCCACTAATGTCGAACCACTTTTCTAGGAGCCAAAAAAAATTGTACGTCCAAGTTTTGGGCATTTTAAATCAGGGAAGTTTTGCGATCAACTAACTCCTACATTTCCAAGGTTCCTCGTCCAAAAAAACGAGTGGTGCACTCATTTTTCGTCCCTTTTCAAAGTTCAACCTTTAAAAAGAGTTCAACACATTTTTTTTAATATAATGTATGAGACTTACAGGGGTATGAAGAGAAATTGAAAAACAATTTTTGCTTGAGAACAGCTGAACCGATTTTGATGAAAAAAGTATATGTTATGGGTTTCAATTTCACAATGTTATGAGCAAATTACGGATTAAAAAAAAAAATACGGGTAAAAAAATTATCAACTTGAAAAAAAATTGTATGGGATGCACTTAAGGCACTACCACCATTTCCCCCTAAATATTCTCCTAATACTCCATGATAACATGTCCGAGTTCAGTAACGGCCAAACGGGTAGTACATAGTTATAAAAATAGAACGTCACGTGGGGTGCGTGGTGCGCTGTACAGCAGGGTGGCTAAAAAAAAGCGAAGTTCGAATTTCGTTAACTGTATCCACCCAGCTTTGTGAGGTTCCCGAAAAAAATACTTCTCTAAGTGTCTTATATATTCATTTTATATTTTGACCCTCTCACCAATTTCCAGTATGCCCCAAAACCACCCTCTAAACGTGAATCAAGTATTTTACGGTATATAGGTCGCAATAATTACTTTTTCGTAGTTTTGTTCACAGATCATCTTTGATGAACAAATTAAAAAGTTTCATATATTTGTTTATTATTTAATAACTGTTTAAAAATTTATTTTTTCACATTTTATCGTAAATTATTATCGGCATTTTCATAACGATATGAATTAATCAGATAATATAATCATGTCGTTGTGAGAATACCGACAATTTTCCATAAACTCTGAAAAAATAATTGTTAGAACAATTAATAAATAATAGACAAAAATATGAAAGTTTTTAATATTTCCAATAAAGATGACCTGTAGAAAACTACAAAAAAGTAATAATGACGACCATATACCATAAAATACTTGATCCACGTTTAGAGAGTGGTGTTTGGTTCATGTTGGAAGGGGATGAGGGGTTCCAAAATATAAAATAAATGCATACGTCATTTTCGGGGAAGTAACGTTTTCGGGAACCTCAGAAAGATGGTGGGCACGTTAACAAAATTCGAACTTCGTTTTTTTTAGCAACCTACTGTACAGCAGATCACACACCCCACGTGACGCACTCAAGATCTTTTTTTTTAAGAATGTACACAACCCTTTCGATTGTTTTAAAACTCGAGTATGTTATCATAGAATATTAAAAGAAGTTTATTTTTTCTTACCCCCACAACTCCCATAAAATTTGGTTCAGATATAATATTTAAAAAAAAATTAATCTCACATCAATGCTAACTTATAGTAAAAATCTCAAATAGATCCTAGCGGGGCCATGGCATACATGCTTATCCTGCTATGCCCTTCAGTACATTTTCTGAAGAAAAGTCTGACAATTAATTTTTGTCATTTTTCTTGAAAAATATTCTGGTTTCGAGCCACGATTTCGAGACTATTTTTGGAAATGTACTGCAAAGGTAGTACACATGATAATTGGAAACGGGTTTCTGCTATTTATTGATACATCCTTCGACCCCAAAAAAACGATGTTTGATAAAAATGGTGTCCACATCCGCGACCTTGGAGCGTCCTTGACCGCGCCACTGCAAATATGTCACGGTCGGCTTTGTGGCAACGCTTCGGCTATTTACATTGCATTAAACAAAGAAAGTAAAATATGGCTTTAATTATGATGAGATTGGTTAGGTCAGGACACAGGAGGTTTTGACAATTTCTAAATCGTTGATAATGGTCTACATTTTTGAGCTTGTGAAGGCTGTAAAAATTACAACAACAAAATATTTTCAAATAGCTTGTGTTCTGACGTAGCGACATGTCTGCTGAACAATTAAAAAAAATCTCCCGATATTCCAAATATTTCTAGTCTAAGTGTTACCAACACTTTTTAAAAACAACTTTTGGGAAAACGCGTTTAAACATAAGTGATGGAATTTTTCTCGACCTATTTTTTCGAACTTATGAAGGCTATACAAATTTTTAAAAAATATTTTCAGAAGAGCTTGTATCCTGAGTTAGCGACATGTCTGCTGAACAATTTAAAAAAAAATGACCCGATATTCCAATTGTTTCTAGTCGAAGTCTTACCAAAACATTTTTAAAACAAGACTTTTGGGGAAACGCGTTTAAACATAAATGATGGAATAAAACATGATTAGAAAAACTTACGATATAATCGGCTATGCCAGGGTACGTTTCTAATAAGTTCTAGATTCGAAATAGGCACACATAAAAAATCGCTGTTTTGAACCCTCGAAACCAGAAGGCCCCCTTAAGAATAAAAATATATATTTCCACGAAATCAACAAATTATTGCGTAATATTGTGATCTCAGATAAATATTTTTCGAGATTTCTGAAGAAAACTAGTTTTTGAAACAAGTAAAAAATATTAATAACTTTATTTCTATTAATCTGCGCCAAACATTTTTTTGAAACTTTTAACTGGGATACAAAAGCAACCCCTAGGTCAATTATCAAGTCAATGTTCTTTGGTGACCTTTGCAGAAGTATACCACAATATGGAATCAAATCAATGTCGGGTAGGTCGACGCATAAAGAATATTCAGGTTGAGTTGCTTTACGAATGGTCGACTTGTTTATTTTATTGCCGAAATTCCAAGTGAATAAAAAGAAAACTTGATTCCATATACAGAGCAATTCAAACCCGATTCTTTATATGGACTTACCCGAACTTGATTCCATATTGCATGACGTACTCGAAATATATGACATTCTTTAATTAAGATGAAAATATGTGAGTGCTCAATTTGTACCGTTTAAAATTATAAGTATTTAAAGTTAATTGTATCAAAATAACAATTGAAAAATGTTTGGACATTTTTAAATTAAAATTATTTTAATTTTTTCAATTTCTAACCAGTTTAATGAATAATTAATAATAACTTAATAAAAAATAAGGAGCAGATATATGTAGACATAATTTTACTTGCATACATGATGATATAATTGATATAATGTTGGACGAGATATGTAAAAATGGAATTTTTGTCTATACCTGGGGAATAATTCACCAGTGTCCTGACGATGATCGACTTTGGCTCCATACTTGAGAAGTAGCTTGACGAGGTCAAGATATCCGTGCTCTGCTGCAAGATGCAATGCGGAATAACCGCATTCATCCGTAGCATCAATATCTGCACCCCTGACTAAAAGAAGCTGGGCTGCATCTCCGTACCTCTGCCAGACCGCATAATGCAGGGGTCTTAGGCCCTGAGTGACGGCATCATTAGGCTTGGCACCACACGCTAGTAATATCCGAATTTCATCCAGCGGTTGCATCCGAATTATCGAGTCAGCCAACTCCCGCTGCAACGGATTAGCGATGCATTCGGCCGGCATCTAAAGCAAATTACGAAAGACCTTCATTGCATCATTCCACGAATACATTGAGCCAGATCATTATGCATTGAACCAGATTTCTTCATCCATTTTGAAGGATATGCACAATATTCTTAAGACACATTTTATAAAACCAATAGTCATTACACCATTAATTTTTTAATAATTTATTGACCAGGTACATATTATGTGTAAGCGCAAGTAAGAATCCTATATTTTCACTTATAGACACCAAGTTATAGAATAAAACGAAGAAAAATACAAATTATTGAATTAGGCATTTTATCATTCAAATAAGTACAACATCTACAATGGCAATAAAAAACAAACAAAGTTTGACGTATGAAAATCAAGTCTAATACGTTATGTAATTAAGTTGGAAAAAAGAATACTTATTTAAATGCGCAGTTATTGAGGTAAAATAAAAATTCAGAAAACAGTGAAGTTTATGTCCCTGAGTATCTTTAAGGTATAAGGCACACAGGAAGTCCCGCCTTGCATATATAATTCTCAGTTCAGGAATTAACACCCTTTTTCCAAAAATTCGATATATCAGTATATAGTACTGTCAGATTGTAAGTAGAGATGTAAAAAATTGTTTAACTGACTTATTTTTCTGAAATAATATTTCAAAGTCAAAGAAAAAATAAACTGTCACTGCGACCTGTCAAAAACATATTTCATTTTGAACAAACATAAATATCAAAAGCATGAGAATATAACACTTCTTAAATGCGTCAATACAATAGTATCATAGATATTCAGGGATTAGTACACATTTTGATGAATAATTTTTCAGATATTCTTGTTGACTACCTATGCACACGGTACAAATTATGGACACCTGTCCGCGATGTGCATTTTACATTTCTCACCTTCAGACAAAAAATTGCCTTGTTACAAGTTAATAATCCTAGACCTTGAAAAATGAACGGCCGGCTACATGAAATTTTAATTTATCCCAGAGTTCAACTGAATAACTGAATTGAAATGAATTAAACTATAAATTTTACTGAATAAAATACACATGAGTTCCCATAGAAGAACATCCGATTTATCAATTCCTAGAACTGCTAGCCCACGCAGTTTGCCAGGGGGCAGGGAGAAAGACGGTTGCGACTCACGCCTCGGAAAGGACGCAGTGCATGAATACTCAGTCGAGTATATTGCGCAATATTATGGAAACGGTTCAGGCGGCCCTGACTGTTTACGTTTCGAGGGTACCGATTCACAAGCAAGGCCAGTTAGAGGCGACCCCCGAAACTGCTGTTATATCGGATCTCTTATGTAATACGTAACTTCTAATGATTTTCAATGAACGCATATGAAATCCAGTATATGACAATGAATTGTGAAACAGTTTATGTACTCCCGAGAGAATAAATTCGTACCCTCTCCACAACTTCACACTGTAACGTCTCTCTCCTTTTATCGAACGCCAGTGAAGTTGTTTAGAGGGATAAAGACGGCACAGTGTGAAGTTTGTCGGAGGGAACGAATTTATTCTTTCGGAAATACACATGAAGTCATGAGTACATACAAAATTCTTTTTTTCGAGATCTGTAACTTATTTCTGGATCATTTTTTCGCCAGAATATTATTTTTGAAAATAACTTTAAAAAATTAATTTTTTGATGAAATTTTCCATAAGAGTTTCATAAACAGGGCCAAAGACTCCTTTATGCACCTTGGACCGGGAAATAATTAACATAGTAAATTGTGTGACGAGGGAGGTATGTCGGTCTTCACTAACAAGTATGAAGTTTGATGCACAAGTCGCAGACAAGCCATAGACGAGGGCAGCAAATTTTCCTGAGTTAGTGCAGACCGGTACCTCTTGCGCTTCACACGATATTTTATTTCATATTTGTATGAAAACGTCACTCCTATGTCTGTGGAGCGCGAAAAAGTTCAGTTTTTCAATCCGTGGACGTACGTCAAAGCCATTGTTGCGCATGCGCAACAATGGCTTTCCAACCCGGTCTCTAGGGAAGTAGGGTTGTAAACAGCAACTTTCTTCCCGCTATACAGGCATAGCAAAGTAGCATTCTCTTGCATGTCTGATTTAAAAGAGCATTAAAAATCATGTATAAATATAAATTAAAAAAAGTATTAAAAACTTTCCATTGTAAATTAAATAATATGTCCACACCGAGAGGTTAATTACTTGAATTTTTGGTGTACACTAGATTGCAAAAGATTACTAGATTGCAAGTTTGCCAAATATTGATAAGGACTGCAAAGAATGCAAGAGATTACATAGAATTGCATGGAATTGTCGAGGGGTATTATCTCACGCGTAATATTCGCGTAAAAATTGCGTAATAACGTGTAATGTGTAATAATGCGTGCTAACGCCGAATGATACACAATAATGCGTAATAACGCGTAATAGTCCCGTAATATCGAGTAGCATTTTCATTTACGCTGTATTTTTTTGCATTTATTGTAGACTCGATTTTCCGCATTCAAATTGTAAGGTTCTCAAACTCCCCGATTTATTATTTTAATTTTTTGTGCAACAATATTTCAAACAATATCGTGAGAAAATTAGGAATTTCAAAAATATTTTTTTTGATCTAAAAGAGAATTGCTTAAACAAACGCTCTATTGATAAAAATTCATGCATATGTATTACTCTATTAGGGTCATCCAAAAATGCATTGCAAAATTTTTTTCACTCTAGAGGGCAAGTCACCCCCACCCCCAAGTTGTCATTTCCGGAGAGAGAAAATCCGTTTTTTTTTTGAAATTCAAATATTAAAACGTGCCACCGGGTACTTTAAAATCTCATTTAATTAACATGAGGAAATTTCGGATTTTCGAAAAATTGTACTCATACTTCAAGGATTGATTGAAACGTGCCAAGTTTTTTAAGGATTAAAAAGGAGTATCTTCGAAATAAAACCATACTAATAACTTTTATTTTTAACCCACCCTTACCCCTCCCCCAAATGTAGTTTTTTTATTTTTGGATCAAATTTGGGGTGCTGTGTGTGTGGAGAGGGGGGGGGGGGTGAGTGGGTTAAAAATAAATGTTATGAGTATGGTTTTATTTCGTGGACACTCCTCTTCAATCCCTCGAAAACTTGGCACGTTTCGATCAAACCCTGAAGTATGACTTCAATTTTTCAAAAATCCAAAATTTCCCCATATTAATGAAATGGGATTTTGAAGTGCGCCATGGCTCGTGTTAATATCTAATTTCGAAAAAAAATTATGGATTTTCTTTCTCCGGAAATGAAAACTTGGGGGGGGGGGTTTGACTTGCCCTGTAGCTCGAAAATCGTTTTTTGGACCACTCTACTCTACATATTCTATATAATTTTAATTCTGTCATTAGCAAATTGGCAAATAATATAGACTTTATCTTTTTGATTTGGAAAGGGGTTTACTTGTGAGCGTTAGATTACATTTTGTATTTTTCACTCGATTCTCTTATTGTGCATACCTAGTATATTAATTCACTTTGCCAATAAGATTACGACGCTCAAGTCGAGAAAAAATTTTAACTTCTGATAGGTTATTCTCGCTTAGCTGTACTCCTTATGTACACTTTTTGGTACTTTTCTCTATATGTCATTATCATATTTGGTACACCCCATTTCACACCTGCACTCTGAACATTATTGTTGCTAAGAAATGGTCTGCTCTATGGAATTGGAAAGTTTTTACGTTAATCACCTTATATTGAAGGGCTCTTTTTTTTGTAACTTGCCCTCTAGGTATTGTCTCGTTCTCGTAAGACTTAATGGCCTCTCTTAATATATGTCATGTCAATACTCAATCCCTGTCAAATCATTTTGATGAGTTTTCTGATTATTTTGGTCAGAGATTCTTTCATATTATAGCTGTATCTGAAACATGGCTCAAGCCTTAATTTGATACATCAAATATTAGTCTTAATAATTACTTACTTTTTAGAAAAAATAGGGAGGCGCGTACAGGTTGCGGAGACTTTGTGCATGACCATAATGATTTCAAGGGTAAGATCTTACTTGTCAGTACTGAAACCAGTGTACGGGCTACTAAATATTTATTTCTTGACATCTTTGTACCTCGTGAACGGTAATGATTTTGAGACGGAGCTTTTTGATTATACACTTAATTATAATAACGTTTTATTACAGGGAATTTCAATAATAACCTCAATATTTGCTCCAATCAATTCCAATTCCGGCTGGGGCCTTTAACCAGGCCAACGGGCGCGTCCTCGGGTTGAGGATAGAGGACCCCTGTACCGAGGGAATCTGCTGAATACGGTTACAGTACTTAACCCTGGTCCCCTACCCTTTACCTTCATGACACATCCACTACCCCTGGGTTGTGTACAACCCAGTTACCTGAAAATGGCGTTGCCGTTCAAAAAATTCCCATTTTGGGCTTGAAATGAATAATACTGAATCTTTCGAGTATAAAAACATTAATTCTAATTTTGGAAATGATTACAAAAGAAATCTGTATGAGTGAGTATCGAATGAAAGAAAAAAATTCATCAACCAATGTCACCTAATGGAGGCTTAGTTCCATATAAAGTGGTGCCTCTTTTCTCAGTATTTGGTAATTGAAAGTTTTTCATCAGCCCTACCAGCCCTACTAACCCTACCAGCCAGTCCAGGAGGACTGGCTGGTAGGGTAATTGGCCCTCTCCCCACTCTGCAACAAAAGCAGGAGTGCGCAGGTTCAGAAATCTACGCTCTGGGTTGTCTACAACCCGGTGGATAGGAGACCAGGGTTAATGAGCAGTCGCGGACAATGGTCCAGGGATGGTCCCGAAGGAAACACCCTCAAGCCAAGGCGTGAACAACCGAGCCGAAGCCTGCGTGGCACCAGGATGTGATGTTGCTTACAGTGTCTTTAGGATACCAGATCGCCTTCTAGAGTATTGAGACATTACCCCATGCTGCGGGTGTCTGCAGGGGCGGACCGATACTTCTCTAGCTACAGTGGTATGCAAAAGTTTTGGGCCACATAATTTTTCTGAACTATTTCCTGAAAGGCTATCTTAAGATAAAATATATTGACATATAAACTAGGTATACTATTTGTACTAAACAATGAGGTAGGTAACAGCTTTTGAAAAGAAACTTTTACCGGTTTTATCGTTTATATTCTATATTTATGTGTGCAAAGATATTGGGCCACTGTGTTTATATATTTCTCAGATCTCCGTCTGGTTCGCTACTTGATTTTTCATATTCGTTAAGTGTTTCACGTATTAGATCAAGTCATTCCTAGGTCAATATGCCGAGACATGCAAATTATCAAATTCGGGAAACCGTGATAAACCTTTCTGAACAAGGAAAGCCATCTCGCGAAATTGCCGCTTTATTAAAAATTGGTAAAAGTACAGTGAATAGAATAATCGAACAATTCTCTACTACCAAGTGCCTATCGGACCTCCCACGATCTGGTAGACCACGGAAAACGACCGTACGTGTCGATAAAATCATTAAACGCCAATCTGCCATGGATGTCAATAAAAATGCATCTGAAATTGCTCAAGAACTCCGCGATGAAAACCTCGCCAATGTGAGTAGGAGCACAGTATCACGTCGTCTACATGATGTAGGACTATTTGGACGCGTTGGTGTTACAAAACCTTCAATCAACAAGAAAAATCAGAAGGCCCGATTGGCATTTGCACGAAAATACCAACACTGGACTCCAAAGCAGCAGAGTAAAGTACTTTTTTCTGACTAACCAAAATTTAATCTGTTTGGAAGTGACGGCAATAAGTATGTGCGACGTCCGAAAAACACAAGATTCGATTCCCGATATCAAATTCCAACAGTTAAACATGGGGGTGGATCAGTCATGTTTTGGGGAGCTATGTCTTTGCGAGGAGTAGGCCCATTGCACGAGATTAAAGGCATCATGGATTGTGTGATGTATCGAGATATTTTTTTTGGAAAAATTGTTACCATATTCCAAGAAAAAGATGCCTAAAGATTGGATCTTTCAGGAAGATAATGATCCAAAACATAAATCGAAGCTGGTCCAGGAATTTTTTAAATTGCAAAAAGTGAAGCTTTTAGATCATCCAGCTCAATCCCCAGATCTAAATCCAATCGAAAATTTATGGGATGCACTTGGAATTCACGTTGCAACAAAAAACATTCAAAGCTGTTTTATAGCAAAATCTGCAGCAAGAATGAGAAAAAATACCGAAGGACTACGTTCAGCGCTTAGTTGATTCAATGCCTCGTCGATGTGCTGCTGTAATTTCTGCAAAGCGTATTGCTACTAAGTATCAGTTATTAAGAAACAAAATAATGACTTTCTTCTTGATTTTATAAACGTGTACTATTTTATAAAGCTATGAAATAAGTGTGGCCCATTATTTTTGAACACCAAAAAACGTTGTAGAATCAATTGTCAACAATCTTTAGTAAAAATATGTAAACTCCATAACTTTGTAGTTTAATAAAATGCTAATAACTCACATATGCTTGATTTTTCTGAGCTGCTTTTATTTACTATATGTAGTCAAAAATGTGTTTGGCCCAAAACTTTTGCACACCACTGTATGTGGTGGTGGATGGTATCTTAGATGATATAAGGTAATATGTGTTATTTTGGATCGATGGAGGGAAAAATGTTGTACATGGCAGGAAATGTGGGTCGTATCGGAAAATAGAAGGAAAAATGTGGTATTTCGGGTCGGTGGAGGGGAAAAAGTGCTATCTGGTAGGGAAGATATCAAGAAGAAGGTGGTATTTGGTAGTGGTTGGTGTCTTGGGGGATGGAAACAAAATTTGGTATTTTGATTTGATGGAGGAGAAAATGAGCTATCTGGAAGCGGAGGTGCCATTATGAGGTGGTTGATAATAGCAGTGGTATCTTCCGAAATGAATGAAAAATGTGGTATTTAGGTCGGTAGACAGAAAAAGTGGTATCTAGAAGGGAAGGTATAAGGAAAAGGTGGTATATGGTGGTGATTTTTTTTACAAAATAGAAGGTAAATCGTGTTATTTTAGATCGATGGAGTGGGAAATATTGTATCTCGTAGGAAATGTGGGTGGTATCGGGGTACGGAAGGAAAAATGTTCAGTTTTGGGTCGGTGAAGGAGAAAAAATGCTATCTGTAAGGGAAGGTATCAAGAAGAAGGTGATATGTGGTAGTAGATAGTCTCTTGGAGAATGAATGAAGAAATTTGGCATTTTGGGTTGATGGAGGAGAAAAGAAGCTATCTGAAAGCGGATGTGTCAAGAAAGAGGTGGTATATGGTAGTGGATAGTATCTTAAGAGATGGATGAAAGAAATTGGTATTTTGGGTTAATGGAGGAGAAAAGGAGCTATCTGGAAGCGGATGTGTCAAGAAAGAGGTGGTTCATGGTAGTGGGCGGTATTTTGGGGGATAGATGGGACAATGTCGTATTTACATCGGTGGATAGAAAAAGTGGTATCTAGAAGGGAAGATATAAGGAAAAGGTGGCATATAGTGGCGAATGTTATTTTACAAAATAGAAGGTAATACGTGTTATTTAAGATCGATGGAGGGGAAAATTTTGTATTTGGCAGGAAAGGTGTGTGGTATCAGGGTATAAAAGGAAAAATATTCAATTTTGGGTTGATGGAGCGGAAAAAATGCTATCTGGAAGGGAAGGTATCAAAAAAAAGGTGGTATGTGGTCGTAGATATTATCTTGAGGGATGGCCAAGAAATTTGGTATTTTGGATTCTTGTAGGAGAAAAGGAGCTATCTGAAAGCGGAGATTTCAAGAAAGAGATGGTTTATGGTAGTGGATGGTATCTTTGGGGATGGAAGAAACAAGGTGGTATTTAAGTCGGTAGACAAAAAAAGTGTTATCTAGAAGGGAAGGTATAAAGGAAAGGTGGTATACGGTGGTGATTTTTTTTTTAAAAAATGGAAAGTAATACGTGTTATTTTGGATCAATAGAGGAACAAATTTTGTATTTGGTAGGAAATGTGGGTGGTGTCGTGGTATGGGAAGAAAAATGTTTAGTTTTGGGTTGGTTGAGGGCAAAGAATGCTATCTGTAAGGGAAGGTATACAAAAGAATGTGGTATGCGGTATGTGGTATGTGGTAGTGGATAGCATCTTGGGGGATGAAAAAAAATTTGGTATTTCGGTTTCATGGAGGAGAAAAAAAGGAGCTATCTAGAAGCAGAGGTGTCAATGAATAGGTGGTTTATAGTAGCGGTGGTATCTTAGAAAATGAAGGAAGAATGTGGTATTTAGGTTGATGGACAGAATCAGTGGTATCTAGAAGGGAAGGTATGAGGAGAAGGTGGTATATGGTGGCGAATGGTATTTTACAAAATAGAAGGTAATATGTGGTATTTCGGATCGATGGAGGGAAAAATGTTGTATCTGGCAAGTAATGTGGGTGGTATCGAAAAATAGAAGAAAAAATGTGGTGTTTCGGGTCGGTGGAGGGGAAAAAGTTCTATCTGGAAGGGAAGGCATCAAGAAGAAGGTGGTATGTGGTAGTGGATAGTATCTTGGGGGATGGATGAAAAAACTTGGTATTTTGGATTGATGAAGGCGAAAAGGGGCTATCTGGAAGCGCATGTGTCCAGAAAGAGGTGGCATATGGTAGTGGATAGTATTTTGAGCGATCGCAAAAAAATTTGGTATTATGGTTCGATGGGAAAGAAAAAGAGCTATCTGGAAGCGGAGGTGTCAAAAAGGAGAAGGTTTATGGTAGTGGATGGTATATTGGGGGATGAAAGAGAAAATGTGGTATTTAAGTCGGTGGACAGAAGAAGTGGTATCTAGAAGGGAAGGTATAAAGAAAAGATGGTACATGCTGGCGAATGGTATCTTACAAAATAGAAGGTAATATGTGGTATTTTGGATTGATGAAGGGGAAAACGCTGTATCTAGCAGGAAATGTGAGTGGTATCGAAAAATAAAAGGAAAAATGTCGTGTTTCGGGTCGGTGGAGGGGGAAAAGTGCTATCTGAAAGCGGAGATATCAAGAAAGAGATGGTTTATTGTAGTGGGTGGTATCTTGGGGATGGAAGGGACAATGTGGTATTAAGGTCGGTAGACAGAAAAAGTGGTATCAAACAGTGGAGTTGTCTGGAAAAAGGTGTTATATAATGTGTGGTATTTTATATGACGGAAGGAAGAATGTGGTATTTTTCACGGTGGAGCGGAAAATTTTGTATCAAACAGTGGAGTTGCCAGGAAAAAGGTGGTATATGATGTGTGGTATTTTATATGATGAAAGGAAAAATGTGGTATTTTTCACGGTGGAGCGGAAAATGTGTTATCAAACAGTTAAGTTGTTAGAAAAAGGGTGGTATATAATGTGTGTTATTTTATATGATGAAAGAAAAAATGTAGTATTTTTGGTCCGTTGAGCGGAAAATGTGGTATCAAACAGTAGAGTTGTCAGAAAAAAGGTGTTATATAATGTGCGGTATTTTATATGATGAAAGGGAGAATGTGGTATTTTTGGTCATTGGAGGGAACAATGTGCTATTTGGAAGTGGAGATGTCAGGAAAAAGGTGGTATATGGTGGTGGATAGTATCTTGGGGGATAAAAGAAGAATTGGATTCATCTGTCGAATATTTTGGATTAAAATTTTGTTTTCAATTCGTGTGAATTCATTCGGACTTTAACATGAATTCTTATTATTGATACACAATTTTTAATAATTCTCCGGAATTCACTTGAATCTTTTCAGTTTAACCTAAATTTTTTTGAATTCACGTGAGTTCTTTTAAATTCTCTCAAATCTACACAACTCAATGAATTTTTTTCAGTTTTTTTTTATTTGCTCTAAAATCTTCTAAATTTACCTTAAATTTTCAGGCTTTTTATTGAAGTCTTTCAAATTTCGTCCAATGAAATTTCCGTTTAATTTATTTATTTCAATTTTAAAATATTTTTGATTTCTTCTAAATTCACCTGGAGTTTTTATGAATTCCATTGCATTCTTCTCATTTCCCTCAAATTTTTCTTAATTTACACAAATTTTATTTAACTCGTTAAATTTTTTAGCTTATCACGTTTTCTTTTAAGTCAATTCTTTTGAATTTGCCCTGAATTCTGTTCATTCCTATTTTACTTCATTCGATGGACATTTTTTTTATTTAAAAAATTTTATTCAATCATATTATTTTTAATTCGAATAAATTTCATTAAATTATCTTGAATGCACATACATAATTTCAAATTCACTATGATTTTACTGTAATCAGTGGATTATTTAGATTTTTTTCCAACTTGATAATTTGAATTCATTTCGAATCTATCTTGAATTCTTTATTAATTTATCATGAATTGGTTTACAAAAATTTGAATTTTTTAAGCCGCGATTATTTAAATTCATTTAGAATTCACCAATTCTCATTAATTTATTATGAAATCATTTTCATTTTTTTTAATTTGTTCGAATCCTCTTGATTTTTTAACTCTTGCTGAATTATTTTAAATTTACTTGAATTCTTCCAAATTCACTCAATTCTACTCAATTGAAAAGACATTTAGGAACAAATTATTTTACGTTGCAATCTTTCAAACTTTGAATTCTCAGTCATTATATCGAATTCTTCTGAATTCCCTTGAATTCTCATAAATTCACTTCAAATTTATTTTAAGAATTCACCTTGAATTTCCAAGAATTCAATTAAAATTATCTTATTTGCCTTAAATTCGTCTAAATTCACTCTATTTTTATCTAATTACGACTAGATTAGCATTGATTTAAAATTTTTTTTTTCTTAATTTTCTGAAACCTATTTAGTTTAAATTAGAATAGCAAGCTAGGATGTTATTTTTTTCATATAAAGTGATTATTAGTTTAAATTGAAGTCGTTCATACGTGCGGTTGTGCTGCCGTATGGTAGTGCGGCCGTGTGGTCGTGCGGTCGTGTGTTCGTGCGGTCGTGTGGTCGTGCGGTCGTGCGATTTTTTCAATCCACTCGCGTCCCAAAAGAAGTTTCACTTTAAATACGCTTTTTTCACTTTATTTTATTATTTAACGAAAACACTGTAATTAAACTGCATTGATTGATCTCAAGATTAAAACTTAAATCTGCATTAAGTTTAGTACACCAATTACAAGCAGCATTAAATTACATAAGCGAGATTGTAAGATGTAAATAGCGCGTGCGGGTCTCTGATTTGCAATATATTAAGTGTAAGGAAGGAAATGACTTTGATCGGTGTAAGTTGAAGAAAAAAAAAAAAAAAAAATTGAAATGAGTAAATAAAGAGAGGAATCGCTGTAGTACGTATAAAAATCTGCATAAATGCGGGAAGTAAGTCGATCGGTGCATCGATAAAATTGAGAATGCATACTACATCTGCTGCTTTTAATGAATGAATGAAAGTCTCGTGAATGTGAAAAAGCAAAAAGGCGAAGAAAAAAATAAAATAAAAATATATGAATTATAGAATATACATTCAACTTCTCAGAATTCCCAAAATTCCTGAAAATCTCTGAATTCCTGAAATTCTTTAAATTTCTTTAATATCATAAAATCCCTCAAATTCCCTGTAATTTTTTAATTCTCTGAATTACCTGAAATCCTTGAATTCTCTGAATTCACTCGATATTTTGAATTTCTTGAAGTCCTTGAATTCCTGAAATTCGCTAAATTCATTGAATTCTGTAAATCCCCAAAACTGTACATTTTCCTAGAATTTTCTGAATTCTTGAAATTGTCTGAATTTCTGAAATTCCACAAATTCACGGAATTCCCTGAATTTGTGAAGTTCTATGAATACCTGAAACTCTCTGTATTCCTGAAATTCCCAGAATTCATTCAAGTCTCTGGATTCCCTAAATTCAATGAAATTCCATGAAATCCTTGAAGTCTCTGAAATCCCTCAGGAATTCCCCCAAAGCTCTGAAATTCAGAAATTCTTTGTATACCTGAAAATCTCTGTATTTTTTTGCAGAAAGTTAATTTTTCTGTTTAAAAATAATTCTTTTTAGTTGAAAAATTCATCTTTTTGATTAAAAATTCAAATATTTGGTTGAAAATTCAACTATTTGATTGAAAATTCAACTATTTAGCTAAATATCTCATCATTTTGTTTCAAATTCGCCTTCTTCAGCAAAAAATTAATTATTCCTGGTTGAAAATTAATCTTTTTGGTGAAAAATTCAACTATTTGATTAAAAGTTCAACTATTTGGTTAAAATTTTAATTAGTTTGCTGAAAATTTGTCTTTGTGATAGAAAATTTATTTTTCTGTTTAACAATTAATCTCTTTGGTTAAAAAAATCATCTTTCTGGTAGAAAGGTCAACGATTCAATTAAAAATTCAACTTTTTGGTTGAAAATTTGATTGTTTTGTTGAAATTGTATTGGTGGAGAATTAATTTTTCTGGTTAAAAATTAATCTTTTCAGTTGAACAATTCATCTTTTTGTTTGAAAATTCACCTTTTTTAGTAGAAAATTCAACTATTTGATTAAAAATTTAAACATTTGGTTCAAAATCTTCTTATTTGGTTGAAAATTTGCCATCTTTAGCAGAAAATTAATTTTCCAGGTTAAAAATTAACCTTTTTCGTTAAGAATTTAACTATTCGATTAAAAGTTCAATTATTTGGTTGAAAATTCGATTATTGTGTTAAAATTTCATTGGTGGAAAATTAATTTTTCTGGTTAAAAATTGAACTTTTTAGTTGAAAAATTCATCTTTTTGGTAGAAAATTCAACTTTTCGATTAGAAATTCAACTATTTGGTTGAAAATTTAATTATTTTATTAAAAATTTGTCTTTTTAGTAGAAAATTTATTTTTTTAGTAGACAATTAATCTCTTTAGTTGAAAAAATTATCTTTTTGGTAGAAAATTCAACTATTCGATTAGAATTTCAACAATTTGGTTGATAATTTAATTATTTTGTTGAAATTTTTGTTTGTGGAAAATTAATTTTCCTGGTTAAAAATTAATATTTTTAGTTGAAAAATTAATTTTCTTGGTTGAAAATTCAACTATTTGATTAACAATTTCAATATTTGGTTAAAATTTAATTATTTTGTTGAAAATTCGTCTTTTTAGTAGAAAATTAATTTTTCTGGTTACCAATTAATCTCTTTAGTTAAAAAATTCACTTTTTTGGTAGAAAATACAAATATTCAATTGAAAATCAAACTATTTGGTTGAAAATTCAATTATTCTGTTGAAATTTTTTTGTGCAGAAAATTAATTTTTCTGGGTAAAATTTATCTTTTCAGATGAAAAATTCATCTTTTTGGTATGAAATTCGACTATTTGGCAGAAAATCCAACTATTCGATTAAAAATTCGACTATTTGGTTGGAAATTTAATTATTTTAGTGAAAAATTGTTTTGTTTTTTTTTTTGGTAGAAAATAAATTTTCGTGATTAACAATTAATCTCTTAAGTAGAAAAATTATTCTTTTTGGTTGAGAATTCAACTATTCAATTAAAAATTCAACTATTTGCTTCAAAGTTTAATTATATTGTTGAAAATTAGTCTTTTTCGGATGAAAGTTTATTTTCTTGGTGAAAAAATTAATCTTTTTGGTTGAAAATTCAACTATTTGATTGAAAATTTAATTATTCTGTTGACATTTTTTTTTTGTAGAAAAGTAATTTGCCTGGTTAAAAATTATCTTTTTGGTTGAAAATTTAACTATTTGACTGCAACTTCAAATATTTCAACAATTTGATTAAATTTAACTATTTTATTGAAAATTCAACTATTTTTGGTTGAAAATTTAATTATTTTATAGAAATATTGTTTGTTTGTTTTTTTATAGGAAATTAATATTCTAGTTAACAATTAATCTCTTTAGCTAAAAAATTAATCTTTCAGGTTGAAAATTCAACTATTCGATTGAAAATTCAACTATTTGGTTGGAAATTTAATTATTTTATGGAAATATTGTTGGTTTGTTTTTTTATAGGAAATTAATATTCTAGTTAACAATTAATCTCTTTAGTTAAAAAATTAATCTTTCAGGTTGAAAATTCAACTATTCGATTGAAAATTCAACTATTTGGTTGAAAATTTAATTATTTTGTTTAAAATTCGTCTTTTTAGTAGAATATTAATTTTCCTGGTTAACAATTAATCTCTTTAGTTAAAAAATTTAATTTTTTGGTAGAAAATTGAACTATTAAATTAAAAATTCAACTATTTGGTTGAAATTTTAATTATTTTGTTGAAATTTTTTTGTGCAGAAAATTAATTTTCCTGGTTTAAAATGATCTTTTTAGTTGAAAATTTGATCCTTTCGGTATAAAATTTAGCTACTCAATAAAAAATTCAACTAATTGGTTAAAAATTTAATATTTAAGTTGAAAATTTAAGTATTTGCTTCAAAGTTTAATTATATTGTTGAAAATTAGTCTTTTTCTGAAGAAAATTTATTTTCTTGGTAAAAAAATTCATCTTTTTGGTTGACGATTGAATTATTTTATTGATAATTTGTTTTTTGGTAGAAAATTAATTTTTCTGTTTAAAAATTAATATCTTTAGTTGAAATATTTATCTTTCTGGTTGAAAATTCAAATATTTGGTTGGAAATTCAATTATTTCGTTGAAAATTCATCTGTCTTGATCAGAAACTAAATTTCTCCTTCAAAAATCTTCTTTTTCGGCTTGTAATTCAACTATCAACTAAAAAATTTAACCTTTTAACTTGAAAATTATATTCTTTGTTCAAAATATTTTTTGAAAGAATACAAAATCTGAGTTAGGACATGAAAATTACAAAATGATCGGAAAAATACAAAATTTAACCGAAAACCCGTAAAATGATGACAAATTCAAAATCATCCTTGTAATTACTGGTGAGTACCCTTATTTTTTTTTTGGTTCTAAATTTTTGTTGATACTTTATTTTATTTGAAAATTCCGAATCAAGGGATTTTCTCAAAGTTTCCTTTAAAGGTGACCATAATTTTCGAAAATTCAACTGGTCGAAACTTAGTTTCTTTTCAACTTAACTGTTTAAAAATTGGTATTTTCGATTAAAAACTGATCTTTTTTATCTTGAAATTCAACTATTTGGTTGAAAATTTATCGGTCTTGATCAAAAACTAAATTTCTTTTTCAAAAATCTTCTTTTCCGGCTTGTTTTCAACTATCAACTACAAAATTTAACTTTTTAATTTGAAAATTAAATTATTTTTTAAAAATATTGTTCAAAAGAATCCAAAATCTGAGTTACGACCTGGAAATTTCGAAAAGACCGGAAAAATAACAAATTGACCCAAAAAAAAACGAAAAATGATGACAAATTTCAAATCATCCGTGTAATTACTGATGGGTACTCTTTTTTTTCCAAATTTGGGTTGATTCTTTAATTTTATTTAAAAATTTCGAATCAAGGGATTTTGTCAAAGCCTCCTTTGAAAGTGACCATAATTTTTGAAAATTCAACTCGTTGGAAATTAGTTGCTGTTTTTTTTTTAATTTAACTGTTTGAAAATTGGTATTTTCGATTAAAAACTGATCTTTTTTATATTGAAATTCAACTATTTGGTTGAAAATCTATCGGTCTTGATCAAAAACTGAATTTCTCCTTCAAAAATCTTCTTGTCCGGCTTGTAATTCAACTATCAATTAAAAAATTAAATTTTTAACTTGAGAATTAAATTCTCTTTTCAAAATATTATTCAAAAGAATCCAAAATCTGAGTTAGGACCTGGAAATTCCAAAAAGACCGCAAAAATGAAAAATCGACCCGAAAAACCGGAAAATGATCACAAATTAAAAATTTTCTCAAATCCATGAATTCTCTGCTTTCCTTCAACACTCTGAATCCATTGAATTCCTCGAATTCCTTAAATTGCTCGAAATCTGCATAAATGGATTAAGTAAGTGGATCGATGGATCGATAAAACTGAGAATGCAGTACTACACACTCTCGGCGGCTTTTAATGAATGACTGACTGACTGCCTGTCTGAATGAATGAACGTCTGGTGAAGGCGGAAAGGAGAAAAGGCGAAAAGGCGAAAAGGGGAAAGGGGAAAGAGGAAAGGGTAAAGGGGAAAGGGGTGTTATAATATACTATAAATTGTACAATATACAAGTCTCGAAGTATAGTGTAGTGTCCGAGCCGAGCCGAGCTGAGCTGAGATCTGCATAATGTTTATTATGCTAACCTAGGCCAACTAAACGCGCTTGCATCAACAAGTGTTATATTATCATTCAAATAAAATGTTTTAATCTGCATACGCTTTATCGCCCTCTGCCTCGGCCGTGTGCGGAATGTGCACGCGGCACGAGACAAGCGAACGAACCTCCCGTGGAAACACTACCACACACGCCAAAGGGCGCACGCATCCATGCGTCCATGCACATTCCCGACCAGGGCCATTAGTGATGCATGGTCAAGGTCGCCCAAGAGAAACCACATTCAGCATCAGCACATCACCTATTCTATTCTAATCATCTCAATGTTTACCATCTTTAACTCCTCTATTCCTCTTTATCCTTGATCACCCATCCTTGATTCTCCTCTACAGATATTTCTTAATCTTTCTTTACTTTCTATTCTAATCATCTCAATGTTTACCATCTTTACATCCTCTATTCCTCTTTATCCTTGATCCTTCATCCTTGATTCTCCTCTACAGATATTTCTTAATCTTTCTTTACTTTCTATTCTAATCATCTCAATGTTTACCATCT
>JAABKJ010003986.1:0-25031 GCA_011634705.1 Andricus grossulariae
AATTCATTGCTTTAAGTTGAAAACTCAATTCATTGGTTAAAACTTTAAAGAAAAAATAATTTTTTTTTTGAAGATTCATGAAACAAATAAAAGAAAACCAAATGTTTTTTTTTGTTGAAATTTCTACAATTTGCTTAAAAATTCATCTTTGGTTTGAAAATTCATCTCCTTATGTAGAAATTTTACCATTTTTGGTCAAAAATGCAACTGTCTGGTTACAAATTAATCTGTTTTGGTTGAAAATTCAACTGTTTTTGTAGGAAATCTTTATTTTCGGCTCGGAAATTCAACACTTTTGTAGAAAAATAAACTGTTTGGTTTCCAATTTATGTATTTTGCTAAAAATTCGTCTTTTTTGGCAGCAAATAAATTTGTTGGTTAAAAATTAAAAATTAAAAAATTATTTTTAGTCGAGGATTCAAGTATTTTGTTGAAATTTTGTTTTCTTTGACTGAATGCAACTGTTTTTCATTTTTTATTGAAATATTTTTTTGTGTGATATCAACTATTAAATTTTTCGTTGAAAATTCATCTTTTCATGTTGAAAATTCAATTCCTTGGTTGAAACTTGAATTATTTTTTCGAACAATTTTTTTATGCTTATTTATAATTTTTGATGAAAATTCTTTTTTTTTTTGCTGTTAAAAATTAATTTTTGAACTAAAAATTCATCTATTTTGTTGAAAATTAATATTTTTATGTTGAAAATGCAACTGTTTCGTAGAAAATTCGTTTCATTTTAAATCAGAAATTAATTCTCTCAAATAAAAATGTGATTACTTCATTTTTGGATACAAATTGTTTTGTGAGTGTAAAAATTCATCTATTTAATTAAAATTTTCAAAACAGAAAAAATGTAAACTGAAAATTAATTAAATAAAATTCAGACTAACATCATATACATTTTTCATACTTTTTAGTTGAAAATCTACGTAATTTGTTGAAAATTCGTATGTTTGGTAGAAAGTTAATCTTCTGGGTTCGAAAACTCAACTATTTGGTTAAAAATGTCCGTTTTTGGTTGACAATTTATATTCTTTAGT
Source organism: Andricus grossulariae (assembly GCA_011634705.1). Taxonomy (NCBI): domain Eukaryota; kingdom Metazoa; phylum Arthropoda; class Insecta; order Hymenoptera; family Cynipidae; genus Andricus; species Andricus grossulariae. The sequence continues at coordinate 1,044 of JAABKJ010003986.1, forward strand.
AGAAAATTAATCTTCTGTGTTGCCAATTCATATTTTTTGTTAAAAATTGAACTATTTGGTTAAAAATACAACAGTTTGCTTAACAATCAATTTTTTGTTTGTTTAATGATTCAACTATTTTGTTGGAAATTCGTCCTTTTTCGTTCATTCAAACTATTTTTGATTTGAAATGACAATCTTTTTTTGGTTAAAATATCAATTATTCTTCCCATCTCCTGACTTAGTAATTTAGTTAAGAAATAGTAGTATTAACAGACAATTGTGAGAAAATAGTGTCTTTAGTGTAAATTTTCTCGAAATAGTAGCAAAATAATGTCTGATTTTTTTTTCTTCTGGTACTTCCTACTATTTATAGTGATGTTAATGTTATTGTTGTATTTAAAATATGATAAACGCGTAATTTTATAATTGACAGGTGGTTATAACGATTAACGCGTGTGGCAAGGCTATGCCATTCCTTTCGTTTTACCTTCACCCACTCCCCCTATATATTTCTAATTGTATTTCACCCAAGAGGATTTGCAGTAGGTACATAGGTACCTAAAGATCCTTGATCTCGAAGACGTTTTTGTTATATAAATATTATTACAGTGAATTTTTTATTTATTTTTTATCATTTTGAGTGCAAATAATTTTCGAATTAACCCTACATAAGTCTTAAATATCTAGATTGAAGGCAGGTGATATAGAAAAGGAACAAAATTGATAAAAATTCAATACCAAGATCTAAAGAAATATCAGGAACAAGGAAAACAATAAAGAAAGTAGGTTATTCTAGCAATAACTTCTGTAGCTTTGAGGGAGTCGGGAAAAAAATTATTGGTTAGAATGTTAATTGTTTCTGAACTTGATGAATATTTTTTGCAATGTTGTTCAGCTTTTATTATTGAGATTTCTTTTTAATGGTAACAAAGTTACTTTCCTCAAAAGATTATATTTATTATAGACTCAGAAAAATGGTTGTTTGAATTAAACAAATTCTTTCTTTGATATAAGGTCAAATCAATATTTTTCAAGGACATATTGATATATAATTTTTATTTACATAGCACGATCCATCGCGCACTATGCGCGGGGAAAATTTATTTTTACTATAAAATACAATTTTTAAATAACTACTTATTTTTCAATTTTATTTGCTTTCATGGTTATATGAATATAATTTTTCTAAGATCGTTTTCAAAGAATTCAGACATGTCAAATGAATATTTCAACAACAAAAATTAATTTTCTACCAAATAATTGAGTTTTCAACCAAAAAAGATAATTTCTTAACAGAAAATTTAATACGAATTAATATTTCAACCGAAAATGATTTTAATTACAAAAAGAAAATAGATTCATCCAAAAAAGACAAATTTTCAACCAAACAGTTGAATCCTCAACCAAAAGAAGATTAATTTTGAACCAGCTATATTTTTAACTAAAATAGATAACAAAATTTCTATAACAGACGAATTTTCGGCAAACTAGTTTCATTTTTTATGCTAAAAATATGAATTTAAAACGGAAATTTGAAAAAATAATAAATTGAAGAATTTTTAACAACAAAAGTAAATTTAAAAAAAATTAGTTGCACTTTCAACCAATTATTGGAATTTCCAATCTACAAATTACACAAATTTTCAACCAAATAGTTAAATTTTTCAATAAAAAAGTAACAATTTTGAGAATAGTTAAAAATTGATTTAAAACCCAAATTTTCATGTCAAAAAGATTAATTCTGAACGAAAAATTTAATAATTAATATTTCAATCTGAATTTTTGTATATTTTAAATCAAAAGCAGTTAAATTTATTCACAAATAAAAAAATTTAACAAAATAGTTTAATCCTCAATAAAAACAGAATAATTTTGAACTAAACAGTTGCATTTTTAACCAAAAAAATATTAAGTTTCAAACTAAAAAGACGAATTTCCAACAAAATAGTTCAATTTTTAACTAAAAAAGATTTTTTAGTCAGGAGAGAAGAAGAATTCAATCAAATTATAATTTGAAGGGAAATATCATTTTTGTAAAAAGATAAAAAATTTAAAAAACTATTTATTTCCTGACCTTCTTTGTTTACTTGTTTTTAAGGTTATAAACAAATAATTTGCGCAAGATTCTTTTAAAAATTCAAAAAGATTTTCGAAAATTACAGATCTGTGGAAAAAGTATAATTTTTGTATTTTACAGGATTTTCAAAATTGTAGGAAAAATTTGAGTCATTTTAAAATATATTTAGGGCACGTTGAAATTGGGAAAAACTTCAAAATATTTTATATATTTTCGGAAATCTTTCCTGATTAAAAATATGTTCAATTCCTGCAAAATTTCCAAAATTCGTAAATACTTTTTGAATTGAGTCGAATTTTTCTTAAAATATTGCCTTAGAACCTTCCACATTTTTAGAAATTTTTAGAAATCTGTTGAAATATTTTGGAATTTTTTGTAAAACTTAATTCAAATTCTTCACGGAAATTTCACTACCATTTTTTTTATTTTGTTGAAACCTGTCAAAATTCTTTTGAAGTTTTTAAAATTTTTGTTTAAAAGCTTCAAAAATCGACCATTTTTACGATTTGTCCCATTCTTTTCAAGTACACAATGATTTTTGAAACTTTTTAAATTTTCTAAATATCTCCTAAATTTATTAGGATTTAAAAAAAAGATTATTTTCCCAAATTGAAACATTTTGCTTTAAAATATTCTACACTTTTTTTCGAAATTTTAGGAAATCATTCAAAATATTTTGAAACGTTTCTTAATTTTCTTTTGAAATTCATTTTTCAAACAAAGAAAAATTATTTGACATTTTTCAATTAATCTTAATAAATTTCTTTTTGAATCTTTTCTGAACTTCTGATCTAAATATTTTTTGAAATTATTGAAATTGTTCCCACCATTTTTTAAAAATTCTGTTCCAGATTCTTCTTTGAAAACTTTGGAATTCTTTTTAAATTTTCTGAATTTTTTTTTCAATATTCTTTAAAGATTATTTTTTCAAATTGAAAAATCATTTTAATTCTTCCTAGGAATCCTGATGAAAATTTTTCATTTTCTTTGAAACCTTTCAAAATTCTTGTATTTTAAAAATTTTAGGAAATAATTGAAAATGTTTTGAATTCATTTTCAATTTTCTCTTAGATTTCATAAAAAAAATTGAAAATCATACGAAATTTTCTCATGAATCTTAAGAACATTGTTTCACTTTCTTGAAACTTTTCAAAATTCTTAAAAAGCTGCTCAATTTTTTTCGAATGTTTCAAAAATCTACATTTTGTTAAGTTTTTAGAATATTTTGAAGTTTATAATTATTTTAAATCTTTTTAAAACTTCTAAATATCGCCTAAACTTGCACGGATTATATATAAAATTTTGAAAAATTTCGTTCAAAATTTTTCTAGATTCTCTTTCTCAAACCTAGGAAATCACTTCAAATATTTTGAAATCTCTTACAATTTTATTTTCTATTAATAATGTTTAAAAAAGTTTAGAAATAAATTTTATGATGAAATACAGTCATTTGTTTCGAAATTTTGATTTATAAAATTTATGGTAAAGATCATTATTTGTCATCTTTATTAATATATAAAAAAACTGATAATAGCAATGAATCAGACAACAATGTGTCCGATATTTTCGAAATCACCTTTTAAAAGTAAGAATAATTGAAGGGTTGCAGTACAAAACTAGATAACTAACATTTTTAATCAAAAATGGGTTTATTGTATAAAAATTTCTTAAAAAATTAAATACATATTTAGGTAAAAGGATTTTTTCAAAATGTTTTTGTCATACAATAATTAAAACGAACATAATTTAGTTTAAATTTTAGTTACAATTTGAAGACAATAGTACCTTTTTTCAATTTTTGAGCATTGCTATTTCTTAAAATAATTATGATTTGATGAAGAAAAATAATATATTTTCTTCAAATTTTTAGCACAAAAATGTCGGTCCTACTGTGTTTCAGCGATTTACAATTTTTATTTTCTCGGGAGCAGCTTTTGATTTTTGCGAAAAATTCCTTTTTTTAATCAGTAACCAGAGCCGATTTTGAAAACCAATTAAATTTTAATCTCAAAATTCTCGGTCGATTTTCTTGGAATTGGCTAATATTTTTACATCAAGCATGAATTTATTTTTTTTTTGAACGGAAAATTATATTGATAACTTTTTTTAAGAAAACTTTTTTTGGCCTCAATTCAAAAACACTTCGGCTCGGGATTGGACACTTGATTTATCAATGAATAGTGAATTTGATTTTACAGAATTTTTTTTCGCTCGTTTTAAAAATTCCCATTAATCAAAAATTGGAGATATTTATGTACTTATATTGTAAAACTGCTCTAATTTTAATAATTATACATTTTTACAAATCTTACCGATCTCTTATGTTTTCCAAATAATCTGTGATGTAATCTATCATTGCCTTGGCGAATTCTGTGAAGCCTGGCGCGTCCATTGTGAATCTTCCAACTGAAAAAGACATAAAATTATACAAATTTTGTAATATTTTAATGCTACAACATTAATATTAGCAGAAATGAGATCAACTGGTCTGTCCACTTTTAATGATTATACAAGTTTCTCAAGAAAAAAAAACAGAATAAATGTACAGATGAATTAATAATTATATAGAAATTAAACAATTAGCCTAATAAACACTTTTACATTCTTGTTACTGAGTTTAAAAATTAATTTTCGATAAAAATATTTCAGCTTTTTTTAAATATATTTTTTCAATAGCGCAAGCAAGCCCGTACGGATCTCCCACCATGCGCGAGTCCCCTATCCTTCACGACTCTAGCTTTTTTTCTTGCTTTTTTCCCATTTAAAATTATTTCACTTTTGATGTTTTTTTTTAAATTAACTTCAATTTTTACCTCTATACTGCATATTATTCCAATTTTCCGAAATTATTTTTCAACTTCAGCATTTTTCTTTTAGAATTATTCGGGAAACTTTAAAAAGTACAGAAAATATTTAACCTTATTTCAACCTTTTTAATTATTGACATTTATAGAATTTTTTTTTATAATTAGATCCGTTTTTGACGATAAGATAAAAGTTCCTGATTTAGTTTGTATATTTTTCATTGTAGGGTTTTCCTGGTTTACTTTATTTTTTATTTTATTAAGTTATCGTTTTTTTACGTGGATGAAATTATTTTCCTTTACTTACTTAGATTTGGGCAATTTTTTTTTATTTTAGATTTAATTCTCTGATATCAGCAGAAATTTTTAAATTTAGTTCGATTTGTAAAAAATTATTTTTAAAACAAACTAAAAATTACGATTAAATATTTATTTTTTATTTTTTTCTTTATTCGTTGTTAAGGTTATACAAAAAAAATTTTCCTAAGATACTTTAAACAAATTTTAAACGATTTTTGAAAATTTCGGATATCTCATCAAAATTAAAAAAAGCAGTTAAATAATTAAATAAATAATATTAATTTTCGACAAAAAATTTAATTTTTATATAAAGTAATGAACCGCTAATCGAAAAATGACTTTCTTTCAAAGTAGTTCAAAATTGAACAAAGTAGTTGAATTTTCAACTAAAATAAATGAATTGTCAACAAAAAATATAATAGTTGATATGTTAATCCAAACAAATTTGATTTTAAACGAAGAAGGGTTGAATTCATAAAAAATATGACTTTTGACCAAAACAGTTGAATCAGTTGGATCTGTTTAAAGTTTTTTGAAATCTTTAAAAAATTTTAACATTTATCTTTTTAAGAACATCTAAATATTTTTTTAAATCATTTCAAATTTTTCTAAATATTTGAAAAAGCTTTGCAAATTGAAAAAACTGCCTTAAAATCGTTCAGATTCTTTTTTGAAAATTTTAAAAATATTTTGGAACGTTTCGAAAAGGGTTTTAAATATTATCTTAAAATAATTTTTTGTGAGTTTGAAGTTATTTTTGTATCTTTTCAAGACTTCTAAATATCTCCTAAACATATTCGAATATTTTATAAAATTTTGTAATCTTGTAAATCGAAAACATTTGTTTTACAATCTTCTACATTCTTTTCCGAAATTATAGGAAAGCTTTAATGTAAATTTTAACTGGCATTGTAACAAAAAATTGTATTGTCTCAAAACCTTCCAAAGCCCTTAAAATGCTTCATAATTTTATTTTGATATCTTAAAAATCTACATTTCGTTAAAAATTTGTTGCAGTATTTTCAAATTTCAAATTGATATAGAATATTTTCAAAACTTCTAAAATTTTGAAAAATTTTGAAAATAATTCAACACTTTTATTAAATTTTTAAAACCCTGCGAAAATTTAAAAAAATTCCCAAAATCAAAGCTTAAATAATAATTAAATTATTGTAAGCTTTATCTATTTTTTTCTAGTATTTGAATAATTTTAGATTAGAATTTCGAAAGCTGGAACATTTAAAATTCAAACAAATTGAAATTCCATCATTTATATTTAAAAACTTCCAAAATTGAATAATATAAAATTAAAAACTTTTGAATTCAAATCAATTTTAATTCCAAGCGAGTGAAATTTGACAATTATTTCTATTTTATCAGATCCTGTGTGAACGGATTTTTACAGATCTTGTCCAGAAATGATTCATGTTTCAGGATCCGTAAAAAATCGATAAAAAATGTTGTTAATACTTAAAAATATGAATCCTTTTTACCTGTTAAAAATCAATTTCTTACCATTTTAACAAAAAATTCGCTATTATTCGTTATTTTGGGCTGTATCATGGATACGCGAATGTAAGATAAATATTGTTTATTCTGCAACTTTTTGTAGCAAATCCGGGTACCAAACTACAATTTTTCGACCCCCGCTGAATTTGAAAAAAAAATAATTCGCTTCGCCCAAGTGGAAGAATTAATGAATCATAGATTATTATATAATATAATAAATAGCGATAATAATAATAATAATAGAGGAAAACTATTGTTTACTTATTTTTCCTTATATATAAGGAAAAATAAGTTATCTATAGATAACTTATAATCTATTCAACAGGTCATTCCGGTTTAGTAAAACATGTGGGAATCCATACTGGTGCAATGTGCCAGACTTCTCTTTCCGTGTGCATATGAGCAGATGTTTATTTTTTTCCAAACCTCAGTCTGATTCTTTTGCATGAGGTTACTGACACTTGTTTCAGGTTTGATTTTTTTTTTCAATACGTTGCACTAATACTTTAATAAAAGTTCACGTAAAATTGGGTTTACCAAGAAATTTTTAGCGATAAATGATGAATTAATGTAACAAAATATTTTTTTTAATTTTCAGAATGCTAAGTGTTGTGTTAGAAGATTCATTTTTAGTGACAATAAATTAATATTTGAATATTTATAACACAGACAGTAGTAAAAAGAAAATGTTTATAAAGTTTTCAAAAATGTAAAGGCACAGTTGCAAGTGGAAATGGAATGTCACGGTCAGACGTTTTCAGTGGAAAAGTCTGTTTATGGTGTGACCAATGTAGAAATATAAAAATTACCATACAAAGTCATATTTTCTCTTTTTTTTGTAATGACGATACAACTCTCATAGGTGATAGCCAAAAAGTTGGCCACTTTGAGTCCTAGTTATTTTCCACTTTTCCATTGAATAATAAACTTTTTATAAAACTAGAAAACAAACATTTTATAGTCCATATTATGTAAAATAATAGAAATGAGAAGCAAGGGCAATATTTTGATAATTAGTAAGAACTTATATCTTAAGTTCAAATTAAAATTGTTCAAGATTATAGATTTTATATTTAAGGTCTAATTATTTTTGTTTAAAATAACCGATTTCCGGTACAAGACAGGCTAAGATAACATGTTAGCGTTCAAATGTAGTAAAGATTTTTCCAAACCTGTATTTTCATTGAAAATACCAATTTTTGGTTGAAAAATTTCATATAATATTTATTTAAAATGGCATATCTTCTTTAAAACCGAATGTTCTTTTGTTTGAAATCATCGTTTTCCCGTAAAAAATGTTAACATAACCTAAAACTGGTCAAAAACTATAAATCTTCTTTAAAATCTATAACAATATTTGGTGAAAAATGGAAACCTACCCTAATATACTTCAAAAAAATATTATTTTCTTTGATATCCGGCTAATAATTTATTTAACTTTTGGCATAAAATGCCAATATAACCTAAAATTGTAAAAAATTGTGAATCCTCTCTGAATTCGAATGATTCCAAAAAAATTTTAATACCAATTTTTGACGAAAAAAACTAACAGAACCTAACAAAAAATGATTTAGAATTATAAATCTTCTTTGAAATTTGATTATTTTTGTTTAATATAACCAATTATCGGTAAAATACGTATACATAACCTAAAATTGTTAAAAAATTGTGAATCTTCTGTCAAAAAATTTCAATAGATTTGAAATATTTTATAGGATATTTCAAATTATTCCAAAAATTTTGCAATGGATTCTAATATTTTGAAGGGATTTCAAAGGCCGTATAAAAGATTGTATGATAATTTTAAAGCTTTCTAAGAATTGTTAAGATATTTCAAAGATTTCCAGCGATTTTTAAAGATGTCAAAGGATATGAAATATTTCAGAGTGTTTCAAAAGATTTCAAGAAATTTTCAAACGATTAAAAAATGTTTAAAGTGTTTTCAAAAGATTTCAAATGATTTGGAATATTTCAGGGTATTTTAAACGATTCTGAGGAATTTTCATTAGATTTCCAATATTCCAAGGGATTTTAAAAGATTTGAAATATTTTTGGGTGTATTTTTAAAGATTCCAAAGAATTTTCAGAAGCTCTAAACAATTTCAAGAGATTTCAAGGGATTTGAAAATTTAACCTAAAGTTATTCAAAAATATTTACAAATGTTCGGAAATCTTTCAAAGTTTTAAAATATTTGTAATCTCTTTAAAAATATGACTTCGACATTTTCAAAGATCTGGATTTCGTTTTAAGTTTTTTGAAAGTTTTAAGAAATTAAAAAAAATTCTTTGAGAATTCGGTAAAATATAAAAAATTGCATTTAAAAATTTTCCGAGAAATATCAAGAAAATTTTTCATTCTCTTGGAACCTTTCCGAAATCTTAGGAAATTATTTGAAATCTTTTTAAATATTTTCTTTAATATAATTTAGAAGAAAAATTTTATTTCCCCTGGAATTAAAAAAAAATCCGTTATCTTAAAGCCTTCAAAATCCTTAAAAAGCTTCAAAGTTTAATTTCGAAATATTCAAAAATCTACATTTGGTTTAAAATTTGTCAGTACCGGTAATTTTTTCGTTACCGGATTTGACAATTTTTGTTATCGCTAACGTTCTTTTCTCGTCTATACATTTCGTAAAATAAGATAGTCCAAGTTTTTGTCCATAATTTAATTTTTCTCATCCCGCTGAATGTGTGAAAAAGTTTACAAATTATAGCCTGATAGAAAAATGTTGAGCACATAGTTATTCCCCAATATTAAAAAATATTTATAATTTCTCTTTATTAATAATTTTTAGAAACATTTGGAAATAATTTTTATTGTCAAATAGAATTACTTATTTTGAAATTGAGATTTAGGAAATTCCAGGAAATTCAAAAGAACAATATTAACACCATATTTGGAATATATTTGAAATTCACAGATGTTACTTATATTAAGTTTAAAAAGATTTAAAAGAATGAAATATTGCGGATAGATTCGATATAGCTTCGGTATGTTTCGGAAGGTTCTAAGAATATTTCAAAATAATTTCGAATTTTATGTAATCTTCTGTGATTCATGATATTCCTCACTTTTTAAATTTTGAAAAAAAGAGAAAAATTTCTTCTATTTTACATTCATTTCTTTTCTACCTTCATTTGTTTTATTCTTAGAAGAGAAATTTATTTTAACTCAACAAATTTTGGTTTTAATGTTTAAAATCTAATGAAAAATATGTGCAAAAAATCAAAAACTACTACAGTCTTTAAAAATATGATAACATTTTCAAAAGTCCGGGACTTTTCTAAAATATTCTGGAATTTTTTATAATTCTCTTAACGTAAGTCAAGAGTGTCCTGAAATTTTTTAGAATATTCGTCTACTTTTTAAATTCTCTGCTAATTCTGGAACATTTTTTGCATTTTTGAAATGTTCTCGAACGATCTACATTTATTCTAAGTCCATAGAATAAAAAGTTTATATAAAAAATATCTTTTTTCATGTTTGTTTGTTTCGTTTTTAGAAAGACCATCTTTTCAAAATTGAAAAATTTTGGTCGAAAAAGTATATGCTTTAAACAAACTTTTATAATTAGTATTATTAGTTTGATTGTAAAGTCAGCCTCAAATATGACGAATTAGACCCTTCAGTACTGTGGCCCCAATCCGACTACAACCGAGCTTGGCGCTGCCTAACTTCAGTGATCGGAAGGAAAGCCTTAAACAATTCCACGTGTCCAAGTGGACAGAATTGGTTATTGAAAATTGGCAAAAATGGAAAAGGATACTTACAAGTGGAAATGGAATGTGATGGACAGACGTGTTCAGTAGACAATATAAAACCATTTTAATTCTTTGCCAATTTGATGCCATGTTCAAAATAAAGATTTAGGTACCAGTTTGTATTGGAAATAAATAAAAAGAATTGTTAGAATAACCAAAAAGATTTTGAATTGGAGTCTAGATAATGGATAAAATATGTACTGTTCCAAGTGGAAATGGAATGGTATTTCTAGACATTTTCAGTAGTATACAACTTTGAAATTGAAGATTTAGGTGTTTTATTTGGAATTTTCGATGATATTCAAGAATATTTTGAAATTTTTTCGAAAGTTTTGAGAAGTTTCTCAAAATTGTTTTGAAATGCTGTTAAATATCGCGGCCAGTTTTGAGATAACTCCGGAATGTTTTTGAATTTTTGAAAATATTTCAAAATAATTTCAAATTTTATGGAAAATTGTGTAATGTTCTTGACTTTTCTAAAATATTCCGAAATGTTCTAGAATGCTCCCAATGCAAGTCAAGAGTTTCCTAACATTTTCTGAAATATTCATCTATGTGTACTTTTAAAATTATCTGTAAATTATGGGTCATTCTTTGAAGTTTTAGAATATTCTAAAATGTTGTAAAATATTCCTTCAAAGCTGATAAAATAAGAAGCTTATTTTTCATTGAAAAAACAGAGGAATTTCATTGTTTATGTTTGTTTTATTCTTAGAATGATAATTATTCTCCAAAATAAAAAATTTTTGACTTAAAAGACAGATGCGAAAATGATTCTCCTATATTTTTAATATTTGTTAGAGAGTGAAAAAGGCAGCTTAAAATCTGACCAATATACACCCTGGATTACGATGGCCCCCATCCGAGTACAACCGAGCCAAGCGCTGCTTAACTTTAATGATCGAAAGGAAAGTCTTAAACAATTCCATGTGTCCAAATGGACACAATTGGTAGAACTAAAATTCTGTCATTAGATGAAAAATTAAACTAAATTTCTACAAAACAGAAAGTAGCAGAGAGAAAAATTTTAGAAATTAAAACAATGTGAAGGGACAGTTTCAAATGGAAATGGAATGGCAGTGTCAAAGATTTACAGTAGAAGAAGCTGTTTATGGTGGAAATAATCCAAAAATATCAAAAATACAAAATACACTCTTTCCTCTATTCCTCTATTTACCCCTTTTTTAAAGAATTCCTCTTTTTTAAATTTTTTTCTAGAAACTTCCCCTTCTTGTTTTTTTTCGCTTAAATGTGTACTGAATTAGTAAAAAGTCTACTAATATATTTTTAGTCCAGAAATTGGTGAAAAATGAATCGTCTTGAATGAGAATTCAACTATTTGGTTGAAAGTGGAACTACTTGGTTCAATTTTGAAATTTTTCAATTTTACTTCGTTCAACATTTATTCTCTTAGTTGAAGGTCCATCTCTTTCATTGAAAATTTGAATATTTTATTTGAAATAATTTCTATTTATATCAGAGAATCAATTTTTTCAAGTGCAAATTTAACTATTTGATTTTTGGTTGAAAATTGATCGTTTTCAGTTTCAAGTGGCTTGAAAGTTAAGAATTTTGTACAAAATTCATCTCTTTGGTTGTAAATCCAACTATTTTTTGTTGAGGATTCATATTTTTTGGTTAAAATTTTTATTATTTGGTTGAAAATTTAATTATTTTGTCAAGTTGTTGGTAGAATATTCGACTATTTGTTTGAAAATTAAATTTTTTGTATGAAATTTATATTTTCAGATTAAATATTTAACTTTTTTGTACGAAATTCGCCCTTTTAGCACGAAATTTCAACAATTTGTTTCAAATTTTTTTTTCTCTTAACTGAAAAATCTTTTTCGGTTGAAGATAGAACTCTTTTTAGAAAGTCGTCTTTTTTGGTAAAATTCAACTATTTTTAATTTACGATACAAATATTTTTTGGTTGAAATAACAACTATTACTTTTTTCGTTAGAGAATTCATCTCTTTGGTCGATAGTTTAACAATTTTGTTAAAAAAAGGATCTCTTTTAATGGAAAATTCAACTACATGGGGAAAAGTATCAGTTCTTTCTTAAAAATTCATTATTTCGTGGAAGATTCATAATTTTTATTGAAAATGTAATTAGCTTGTTGAAAATTTAGAAAACTTAGAAAAATCAAATTTCTCACTAATAATAAAATAGTTACATTTTCAGTTGAAAACTGAATTTATACCCAGAATTTTTTTTTTTCAAGAAAATAGATCAATCTTCAACCAAACCATTTTCAACTAAAATCAAGAATTTTTAACCAGGAAGTATAATTTTAATGAAAGTAGTATATATTTTAACCAAGTAATCGAATTTTCAACGAAGAAGATTAATTTTATACCAAAAAACACCAATTTCTTACAAAATGCATGGATTTTCAACCAAGTAGTTCAATTTTCAAGCATGATCTTAATTATGTACCAAAATAATGGAATTTCAACAAAATACATGAATTTTCAACTAAGAAAGAAAACTTTTCACCAATAATGAAATAGTTAAATTTTCAGTTGAAAAAGTTAATTATTAACCAAAAAAAAAAACGAATTTTAAATAAATATTTCAATCTTCAACCAAACAATTTTCAACTAAAATCAAGAATCTTCAACCAGAAAACAGACTTTTTGAAAGGGCAGATTAACTTTTAACCAAGTATTTGAATTTTTAACAGTAATAGAACAGACCAATTGTTAATAAAATACATCAATTTTTAACCATGTAGTTGAATTTTTGAGCAAGAATCTCAATTATGCACCAAAATAACGAAATGTCAAAAAAATCCATTCATTTTCAACTAAGAAAGTGAACTTTTCACCGAAAATGAAAGAGTTGAATTGTCAGAGAAAAAAGTTATTAATTCACAAAAAATGAATTTTAAAGAAAATATGTCAATCTTCAATCAAACCAGTTTCAAGTAAAATCAAGAATCTCCAAAAGAAGCCAGAAATTGAATTTTTAACTAATTATTTTAACTTTCAACCAAGTAATTGATTTTTCAAACAAGAAGATTAATTTTCTACCAAAAAAGACCAATTTTTAACAAAATACATGAATTTCTAACTAAACAGTTGAATTTTCAAACAAGAATCCTAATTCTGTAAAAAAAATAAATTTGAATAAAATAGATGAATTTTCAACTAAGAAAGACCAATTTATACCAGTAATGAAATATTTAAATTTTCAGTTAACAAAAAATGATTTTTAACCAAAATGAAAACGAATTTTTAAGTAAATAGTTCAATTTTCAACCAAATCATTTTAAACTAAAATGAAGAATCTTCATTCAGAAAACAGAAATTTCAACAAAGCAGTTCAACTTTTAAGCAAGTAATTGAACTTTCGACTAAAAAAGACTCATTTAAAAAAAAAGAATAGTTAGATTTTCAATACAAAAATAATAATTTTCAATAACATAGTTCAATTTTCTATCAAAATAGTTGAATATTCACAATAAAAAAACGAATTTTCAACCAAAAAAGGATTACTTAACAAAAATGTTGAATTTCTTACAAAGTAAATCAATTTTTTACCAAATAGTTGAATTTTCAACCAAAATTATGAATTTTCTACAAAAAAGAATAATTTTTGACCAAAAAAGACGAACTTTCAATAAAATACATGGCTATTCAACTAAACACGATCCATGTTATGGTTAAAAAACTGATAATGCCTAATTAAAATAATTTAATAAATAGATCAAACATTTGAAACTTTGATTGCAATTAAAGCAGAAAATAAACAGAATTATAATTTCTTTCTAAACGTTCTAAATTTTGAAAAAAGACAAGAATATGATTTATTCTACGTTCACTTGTTTTATTCTGAGAATAGAAATTTTGTTTTCGATATGAAAAATTTTGGTTTCAAAGTATGACGTGAATATACCTGCACTTCTCATTTTGAAACTCAGTCTCATTTTTAAAATCCATTATTCTTAAACTTCTAGTATTATAAATATTAGTTTGAGAGAGAAGTCAGCTTCAAATTCAACAAATACACCCTATAGTACTATGGCACAGAACGTAGGGGAAAAAATGTTGGAAATTTTCAAAAATGGATAGGGACACTTTCAAGTGGAAATGGGACGTCTTGGACAGACATTTATAGTAGAAAAGGCAGTTTGCGATGAGACTAATGAAAAATATCTGGAATAAAATAAAAACTTATTGTCAGTCTTTAAAAATATGATAACATTTTCTATATCAAGATTTAGGTACCAGTTTGATTTAAGTGTTCTGGAATTCTTGATAACATTGCGGGACTTTTCTCATATATTCTGGAAAGTTCTAGAATTCTCTTAACGAAAGTCAAGAATGTCCTGAAAATTTTTAGAATATTCGTCCACTTTTGAAATTTTCTTTAAATTCTGGAATGATTTTTGCATTTTTGACATGTTCCCGAATGATCTACAATATTTCCAAAGGTCTACAAAATAAAAAGTTTATTGAAAAAAAAATTATTTTTGCTTCCTCGTAGAGGAAGCTTGGTAATGGTAACATTTTCCAACATTTTTAAATGGATGAAATATGCACTGTTCCCAGTGGAAATGGAATGTTATATCTGGACGTTTTCCGTACAAAAATCATTTTATGGTGGGACTTATTCAAAAATATAATACAGAATCATTTAAACTTTTCCCGAATATGATACAAATTTGGAAAATTCTTTTGAAATACTGCCAAATGTCCCTGACAGTTTTGAGATAATACCGGAATGTTTTAGAACATTTTGGAATATTTCTAAATAATTTCGAGTTCATTCTGTAATTTCTTGATTTTTCTAAAATATCCTGAAATATTCTAGAATTCTCTCAACACAAGTCAAGAGTGTCCCGAAATTTTCTAGAATATTCGTCTATTTTTAAAATTCTCTGTAAATTCTGGGACATTCTTTGAACTTTTAGAACATTCTGGAATGTTGCAGAATATTCCCCGAAGCGGGGACAATAATTTATTAACTAACAAAGATCCATTTTTGACAACATGTGAAATACAGTTTAATTTGTCGTTAAGAATTTCAACAAAATTAAAATTGACAAACAAAATAGTTTCGTTCGGTCAAACTTTGTGATGCATATCGATAATTTTTGGACAAAATCGAGATTTGCTTAAAACATAATTAGACGAAACTGAAATGTAATGGAGATTAAGATTTTGTAATGAAAAAAAGTCGATCGAGAGGAGAAGATCATCTCGATTAAGTGATCGTTTGTCTCGATGTGATGAGTATGGTGTTCAAGGTTTCAATTAATTCTGATGAGATTTTTAAAAACATTTTAAATGATCGATATGCATCACTAGTTAAACTGGATTACCAGTTCGGATAACCGAGCGGTCAAAATCAAGATTAAAGTACCAGTTTCAATTGAAATGAATAAATATGGTTAAAATAACTAATAATGCCTGATTAAAATAATTTGATTAATAGATAGAACATTTGAAACTTTGATTGCTATTAAAGCAGAAAAAGAAAAAAATTATAATTTTTTAAAATGGATTCTTGCTTGTTAGATCTTGAAAACTAATCTAATTTGAGTGCAACTGACGCGAGGATGAGTTCAGAGAATATACAATAGGTCTCACAGAAGTGTAATTTGCTGCAAGTGTCGACTTGGTTGATAAGAGGAGGGGAAAACACGTGTTGTTGGTACAGAGAGAATGGGAATAATCAGCAGAGTTTCCTTCATAGAAAAGTAAGAGTGGTTTACTCGCTGGCCAAGAGTAATGACCATGACTCATTTAAAAAAAAAAAAAATACATGTTTCATTTACTTCATTTCTCGTGCGTCACAAATCAAAAGAAGCCAGACCTTAAATTAATTTCTCATTTTCCTGCTGATTAAAAGGTTACTGGAAAATTAAGACGTCAAAGGAAACGAGAAACTTATTTTACAGTTGAACCAACTTCATATATTTTTAAAAATTCCTCTTATCTCTTTTATAACAAAAAATCATTCAAGCCGTTTTTCAAAAAGGAGCCTAACTGTTATAATCTTAATTTTGAGAGAAATAAAAAAAATGAAATATAAAAGAATTAATATTCACATATGTTTTTTCCATTAGGGCTAGTAAGCTCTTGTATATGACGTTAATAGAATGTTTACAGGATATTACAGAGTGTTTACAGAATGCTTTATTTGCAATGAAATTGAGAACAAAATTTCTCACAAGGGAAATACACATATTTTAGAATAAAATCATGCTTCCAAGATATTAGTTTTTTTAATAGAAGCAAGTAAAGTTTGATGTAAAAAAAGTTAAGCAAATACGAGAAAACCCACCGAGAATTTTGGAATAAATATTTAATTGATTTTCAAAATCGGCTTCGGATAGTGATTAGAAAAGGAATTTTCAATTTTTTAATAAGAATAAGAATAAGAAATGTTTGACCCAAAAATTATTCTGTTCTCAGAAAATCAAAAATCAAGATCGTGATAACACAGTATAACAGGTTTACTGAAAATCCAAAACAAAAAAATATAATATAATATTTTGCTTCATTGATTGATAATAATTTTAAGGAACATTAATACTAAAAGTTCCAAAAATTATGACTGCCGTGATATTGTAACTAAATCAAAACAAAATTTCTAATAAATTTTGTTTGTTTAAATTATTGTATCGAAAAACGATATTTTGAAAAAATCCTTTTATGCAAATGTGTATTTAATTTTTTAACAATTTCGTATGTAATAAATCCTTTTTTGATAAAAATTTGGTTTATCTAGATCTGTACTGTAAACATTCATTTAATTATCAAATTCATTTTCATTAATCAAAAACAATGAAAAATTATGACAATAATTTTTTCAAATTCAAGTCTTGAAAATTATGACATTCTAGAACTAGGTATAAAATATTGAATTATTTTTTATTATGAAATATTCCAGAATCTTGTTTTGTATTATTTTTCTTAATTTTTAACTTTCAAAGTAATATCGTAAAATTGTGCGAATTTTAGTTGAACATTTAACAAAATGAATCATTTAAAATTAACAAATATTTGATTAGTAGATTATAATTTTCGAGTTCTGAATTTTGATGTAGAACGTCCAATTTTCCCCTTTTATAAGATTTAATTTTGCAATCAGAATTGAAATGGTTCAATTTTGAAATATTTAATCATCAATTTGAAAATTTTCAGTTTTTAATGATTCAAATTTCATTGAAAGAATTGAAACTTTAAAAGGTTTGAGTTTAAAAAGGTTTTACTATCACAATATTTGGTGACTAGAATTTTTTTCAGTCTTAAATGAAGTTTAGATTCGTTTAACATTCAACCTATCGTTGCAGAAATTTTTCATTTTTTAAGTTTTTCATTTGAAATTACTTCATTTTAAATGTTTTTGCACACTTTTTTAAGGCCTGAAAACAAAGAACGAGTTTTTTAACCATCTATTTTGGATAAAAATTCAAAAAGTTAGAGCATTATGAAAATTGTTGAGACCATTTAAATGTATAGATTTTCAAAAGCTTTGACTTTGGAAGATTCAACTTAGTTTTTAATTTCAAGTTGTCTAATTTTAATCGCTTTGAAATAAAGAGTATAATTCAAATGTTTTTAATTTTGAACGGTTCAATTTTAAACGTTTTGAAATTGTCATATTTTCAAAATTTTAATTTAAAATCAGTCAATTTCGAGATTCTTGAGTTAAAAATAAAAATGTTCAAAAGACGAATTTTATTATGGATTGAAATTTATTACAAAATTACAAGTATTAATCATTTTTTTCTTTCCTGCGTCATCAATATTTCCTGAAATTATTACCGTTAATTGAAAAAAAAACTATTTCCTTTTTTCTTCAGGCTAAATTTTGATTTTCTCAGAACAGAATAATTTTTTTTAATCACAATTTTTTTAAATTTCATTCATCATCCCCACGTCTCAAGAGGCATTTTTCATTCTTAGACGATTTTCATAACGTCAGAAATTCTGACCCCAAAATTCTTTGACGATTTATTTGAACTTCGCTAAATTTTTTATATCATACCTTTTTTACTTTCATTCAAAAACTCAATATCTCAGGAGTCAGTTTTTATTTTCTAATTAAACTGAATATTGCATTTTTTATTGCAAGATTTTGTTTTATATATTGTTCTGTACTGCCAAAGTCAAATTATTGTTTAAAAAACTTTAAAACTCTTGATAATTAAAAATTTGTTTAGTGATTGATTTTTCTACTTTCCTTCTCATTTTTCCACTCACATAAATGCGAACTGAATTAATAGAACCCAATAAGAAAATCGAACTATTTTTGTTTCAAAGTTCATTCTTTTCGGTTGAAACATCTATCACATGTTTCGTCAAGAATTCATATTTTTTATTTGTAAATTTTATTTTTTGGTACAAAATGGAATTATTTGGTCAAAAATGTAACTATTTTGTTTAAAAGTCATACTTCTTGGTTGAAAATATGTCTTTTTGGATATTTGAAAGTACATTTGAAAAAAAAAATTAAACTCAAACAGTCAAATTGTGCAACAAAATTGCACAAGGAGGCCTAAAAAGGAGAATGTTCCTTAAAAACCCGTTTATTCTTAAACAAATGCTCAAAAAGGTCAATTTGTGTAACCTAATTGCAGAAAAGAAGGTGAAATGAGAGAAATATTTATTTTAAATAAACATGGTAAAACGGTTCATTAGAGAGAGTTCTCAAAAGTTCGATTCTTCGTCTTCTAGGTTTAAAAATGCAAGAATTTGGTTGAAATTTTTCTCTGGACAAACCAATTTTTGTTTTGGTTAAAAAATTCAAATATTTTGTTACAAATTTATCTTTTTCGTTTCAAAATTCATCCCTTTCTATAGATATTTCATCTTTTTTTGAAGCAACTGTATGGTTAAATGCGACTTGAAAATTAAGCAATTTGGTACACAATTAAACTATTTTGTTTAGAAATTCTACAATTTAGTTAAAAACGTTTGAAGGCAAAACAAGCATAAACTTAAAATCAATCAAATGAAATTTAGACCAATATAACAGCCATTATTCAAATTATTTAGTTGAAATTTCATGTAGTTTGTTGAAATTTCGTTTTCTTTGGTCGAAAATTCGACTATTTGGCTATAAATGTATGCATTTTGTTGAAACTTAATCTTCTTTGTTAAAAATTCAACTATTTGGTAGAAAAATCGTATTTTTTGGCAGAAAATCAATTTTTTGGTTGAAAATGCAACTGCACAGTTGAAAACTATTCTTTTTCAGTTGATGATACAAGTATTTTGTCGGAAATTCGTCCTTTTTTCAGATATATTCAACTATTCTTTTATTTAATATTTAAATATGTTTTTTCTGTTTCAAATATCAGCTATTATATTTTCAGGGTAAATTAATATATTCAGGTTTAAAATTCAACTGTTCTGTAGAAAACTCGTTCTCTTTTTATCGAAAAGTATTTTTTTTTCAAATGAAAATTTAACAATTGCATTTTTGGTGAAAAATTGATCTATTCTAGTTTAAAAATGCAACTGCTTGGTTGAAAATGCATACAATTTGTTGAAAATTCATCTTATTTTGGTAAAAAATTAATAATCTTAGTCGAAAGTTCATATGCTCTGGTGAACATTGAACTATTTGGTTGACAATTCTGCAGTTTTTTTAATAACTCATCTTTTTGGCTTGAAAATTCAATATTTTGGACTGCACCTCATCAGCCATTGAGACCATTTTTAACGAAATAGCTGTGACGCATAGAAAAATTTTTAAAGGAAAAGTAAAAAAATAGTGTCATTAAAAAATTGTGAGAAAATAGTCTCTTTAGTGTCATTTTTTTCGCAATTGTAGCAAAATAGTTTCATCGCTAAAAAAAGTGTTAAATGGTGTCTTTTTATAATAAATAATTAATATTGAATTCTAAGTATCATTTTTGAAATCTGTCGAGGCAAAATTTGCTGAAGGAAAGTAATTGGCTCAATCGCGAATTGTCAGGCATCCAGGAAACAGGTTCCTCTCGGGGATTGCGCACGGAAGAACATCTACTTTGGTTGAACGGCATTAGAGATTCCGAGGAAGGAACGTGACGTCAATCGAGGGAAAAAGTCGCAAAATCCATTTCAGAAATTCGTGATTTTATTTTGTTAAACTTTATTTTTATTTTTAAATTATTCAATAAAATGTGTACTTTTTTACAAGAACAAATTATTCTTCAAGAATAAAATATTATTTAATTTGCTAATTGGAAAATTTATACGATAAAGTGTTAAGACTATTTAAAAGGTGTAAAAATCATAAATAAACAAGTTTTCACTTTCACTCAACTCAAGATAAGGTTTCTTGCACCTTTTTCTGCCACATAAGTTGCTGAATGAGTTACCTAATTCCGCGCCGTTCTAAATTAGTCTTTACCCTTTTTTCTACATCGAGGTACAAAAAGTGTTAATTTAAAGAAGGATTAAAAATTAATTAGGATTGAGTCAATTATATTTAAATATTTAATTATTGGCTAGCGAAAGGTATTTTTTAAACAGCAATTAAATGCTATTGCGCTATTACTTATAGACGATTATGCATTTCATATCCCCTTCACTGCCCTTGGATTGTCAAAACGAATTAAGCAATGTATTCTCAATTATATACCAGACATTTGAAAGCAGGTTCACTTTGATTTTAATTTAAAATTATTATTATTTATTATTTTATCAGTCATTATTATTCCTGAATTTTTAACCGAAAAGATGAGCTTTCTACACAACAGTTGAATTGTCATCCAAACAGTTGAGTTTTCAACGAAAAAGATGAACATTCAACACAGAAGATTAATTTTCTACCAAAAAAGATACATTTTCAACAAGATACATACATTTTTAAACGATTAGTTGACTTTTTAACCAAGGAGATAAATTTTTTATTAGAAAGGACCAATTCCCAACAGAATAAATTAATTTTTGACTGATTAGTTTAAATAAAGGATGTCATATTAGTCCAAATTTTATTTGATTAGTTTTTAGTTTATACTTTTTTGTTTCTTAATTTTTTTAACTCAATAGTTGAATTTTTAACCAAAAATGGATTAGGTAAATTTTCATTTAAGGGAATGAGTTTTCAATTTAAAAAACGAAATTTCTACAAAACAGGACAATTTTGTACGAAATAGTTGAAGTTACTATCAAATGATTCATTTTTTAGGCCAAAAGGACGAATTTTCTACAAATCAGTTGAATTTTTAGCCTGAGCATATAAATTTTCTACAAAAAATCTCATTTTTTGCCAATGAGTTAAATTTTCAGTTAAAAAAATTATTTTTAATAAATAGAAAGAAAATTAATTTTCAACTAAAATTATGAATCTTCAACGAAAAAATTGACTTTTGAGAAAATAGTTTAGCTTTCAACCAAGGAGTTGAATTTTTAACCTAACAAGATAAACTTTCAACGAAAGGTATATTAATTGATATTTTCACAGAAAAAATATTTGAATTTTACATAAAAAACAGTCGAATTTGAACAAACAAAAAAAGAAGAATTTTAAACAAAGTACTTGAATCCTCAAGAAACAAGATGGATTTTTAAGAAAAAATAAATAAATTTATACCAAAACAGATGAATT
The DNA here is from genome assembly GCA_011634705.1 of Andricus grossulariae. Lineage (NCBI taxonomy): Eukaryota > Metazoa > Arthropoda > Insecta > Hymenoptera > Cynipidae > Andricus > Andricus grossulariae. Next base: position 23,037 of record JAABKJ010003986.1, read on the forward strand.
TTCAAATAAAAATGGCAAATTTTCAACCGAAATAGATTACTTTTTAACTAGACAGTTGCATTTTCAACAAAAAAGGATGAAAATTCTACAGAAAGATATGAATTTTCTAATAAAAAAGATGGATGTTTAACAAAATTCATAACATTTCTACCAAATAGTCTAATCTTCAACTAAAAAAGATAAATTTCCAACCAAATATTTGAATTTTCAACCTAAAAATATATTTTTTGAACCAAAAGTAGAATATTTACATTTTCATAAAATAAGTTGATTTTCGACAAAAAGTAACGAATTTCTCAGAAAATAAGTAAATGTTTGACCAAAGAGATGAATTTTTTCTACCAAAATTATGAATCTTCGACAAAACGAAAATGAATTTTTAACAAAGGAGCTTAATTTTCAACTAAAATTGCGATTGTTCAACCAAAAAGATGAATTTTATTCAAAATAAATAAACTATCCACGAAATAGTTGAATTTTCATCTAAAAAAGATAGATTTTTAACCAAAAATGGAATAGATAAACTTCCAGTTAAGAAATTAATTTGCAGCCCAAAGTAACATATTTTTATCAAAATAGTTATATTTTTATCCAAAGATATGAAAAAATAAATTTTTGACAAAAGAGTTTACTTTTATCCAAGTAAATGAATTTTCAGCAAAAAATATGAATTTCCAACCAAAAAGATTGATTTTGAACCGAAATAGAACGAATTTTAAACAAAGTAGTTCAAGTTTTAACCTAGAAGCTTAAACTAAATAAGATGAATTCTTACACGAAAGTTAGACTTCTCAACTGAAAAGTACGAAGTTTCAAACAAATATAGTTACATTTTCACGCACCATTTTGAGACTATTTTTCAATTTTGTGACACTATTTACACTATTTTTGACCTCTGAAGTCAATCCGGGGCCTGATTATTATTATGATTGAATTAGTCTTTTAGGATAAAAATAAACTTAATTACTCACCTTTGACCACTTCAAATTATGGTAGATCCTTTCTGAGTATAAATTCACTAAAATAAAAGCTAGTTTTTCGGAATATTTTTCACTATTGAGGTATAGAGTACGTAATTTAATTTTTGCACGGTGACAGTATCAACGCGAGAAAGATTGTATGACTGGCCTCTGACCGGCGATGTGGTCCGTGTGCCAGTGACGTGAGCTCGCTGTAGTATCAGGGTTTTTACCCCACCCTTGCACATCCATCCCAAACCCACCCAACCAATGTCGCGAGGGGGAATTCACTCGCGTATCATTCCCTGCACTTGACGCGTAATAATCGCGTAATAATCACGTAATAATCGCGTAATAATCAGGTCATAATCGTGTGATAATCTTGTAATAATCGCTACATAATCGCGTAATACTACCGTAATAATCGCGTATTAACTACGTTATAAACCCGTAATGATCGCGCAATAATTGCGTAATAATAGCATTATAATCGCTTAATAATCGCGTTATAATCTCGTCATAATCACGTTATCATCTAATTATAACTGTGTAATAATCGCGTTATAATCGCGTAATAATCACGTAATAATCGCATAATAATCGCGTTATAATCGCGTGATAGGAGGGCAGTTTGATAAGTCAGTGACTTTTTGAATTTTTTTGCGCAGTAGCTTTAAATGCACCATTCGTCCCGTCAGCGCCATCTATGAATAGACTACTGTTAAATTTCGAGCAAACTGGGTCATTTACTTTGTGTTTGATAGCCATTGAAAGCAGAGAACCTCGTGAATGTTAACAAGAATGGAAAAAAGTGAATTTCGCGTGCTGATTAAGCATGCTTTTTTGCGTAGAAACCCATCACTGAAACTAAGGAAAGGCTTGATAAGTACTATGGGAACTCTGCACCATCAATTTGAATGGTTAAAAAGTGGTTTACTGAGTTCCGTTGTGGTCGTACCAGCACAAGTGACGCCGAACGTTCAGGTAGCCCAAAAGAGGTCATCACGCCAGAAATCGTCGATAAAATCCATGGAAT
>JAABKJ010003987.1:0-25029 GCA_011634705.1 Andricus grossulariae
CCAAGATATCTGATTTCTGAACAGCCGAATCCACATTTGTCCGCTCTGATCATTAACTCAGCCTCATTAAGTTTGTCTAGAACGAGATGTAAGTAGTGTAAGTGTTTGTCAAAGGTCTGAGTGACGATCACAATATCGTCTAGGTAACACAGTATCTTTGGCTTTAATTCAGGTGTAATGATTTTGTCCATCAGTCGGAATTTGAAGGTTCCATTATTCCTTCCTCTAGCATCCTATCTATTTCATAGCACATAATTTGTCTAATTTTAGGACTAACGTGATAATATCGTTGCTTTATCGGGTCGTGTCCTTGCACACCTATTTTGTGCTTTGCTAGATGTGTATGTTTTAATTCTACAGTATACTTGGGGATTTTATATTTCAAAAACGGTTCAAGTCTATTTTGTTGACTCTTATTCAGTTCCACGATTCCGCTACATAATTCTGTAGCAAAAATTTCGGGTGGTACAAATTTTTCATATTTTGGTATTCTATTATTTCATTAAGACTCTGACTCTCATGACCAATATTTTCTTTCTTATTCCAAATATGACTATCAGAAGATTTAAATAATTCCTTTTCCTGGATTTTATTATTGCAATTAATTTTAGCTGTACGTGATTTGTTTCTTATATATGATTCTGATTGGTTCGTTGTTTCGCATTTTGACTCAAGGGGATAAAGATTTTTTAGAATCTGAAATCGGTTCGGTATTTGGATATCCATTAATCTAGGGATTTTTTATTGGGGCTATTTTTTGGGATTTTGACATCGCTTTCGTGGGGACTTCTTTGGGATTTTTCGGGATTCTGTTTTTTCAATGGGAAAGATTCTAATGTTTCTTTAGCTTCTTCATCTTTACTTGCCCTTAATCTAATTTTCCCTCCGAATTTTGGTTTAATTTCAGATTTTTCTTTTTTGAAATTTTCTTTCAACTTATCTCTTCCTATAGTATTTTTATCCTTAACATTTTGGGAATCATTCGTTTGAGTACTTACACTTTTTATTTCTTTAGAGTAAATATTTTTTATCAGTTTCGGTAAGGATTTTGGCTGTGCTTCCATTTGGTAACAAATATGGGCCTTTTCCAGGAGCCACCATATCTGTTTTTCTCAAAATCTAATTTCATTCCGATATTTACTAACATTTCATACCCTAAAATTCCTACAGATCATTACCTACTACAAATTCCTACAGATAAATTTTATAATTGTGGGATTTAACTTTTTCTGATAGGCTTATTCCTAAATACGAGTGCGTAAAACCGGTATCAATTAATACCCTGAATAGCTGCTGTTTGAAATCAGTCATAAGGTGAAATCTTGTTTCACCTGATTCGTCTGTATCAGAATTTAATATTTCGGGCGCTTCGGCATTTCTAAAGGGTACTTGCGCCCCTAGTATCCGCCTGAAGCATTTCCCTGATTATAAGCTGAAAGCCAACACTCTCTTTTGAAATGTCCCGGAATGCCACATGAATAGCATTTCCGGATTTCTGGTTTTTGGCGTTCGAAGCATTTTTAATTTCTTGTGAGTATGATTTTTGTTGATTTCGCCCGTTTGTTTTATTTCCGGAAATATCATTAGGTTTCAATTCTAATTGAGGCATTTGTTCTATTGACTTGGTGCTTTAATTATTACCCGGTCCTATTGCCATCTGCCTAAACATTTGCAACCATGGATTAAATGCGTTAAAATTCTGTCTTGGTCTATAATTTGGGTTTCTTTGTTGAAAATTAGGTCTCGGGTTTTGTTGATTGTGTGGTTGCACAAGAAGGAAAGGAAATTGAAACGGATAAAAGGGATTTCGATTTCTAAATTGAGCCCTTCTATTAAAATTATTACTATCATTCTGATTTTGTTGCCACTGACTTTGATTTTGACTTTATCTACCCTGACTTTTTTCATTATCGTCATTCGCACTATTTTCATTATTTCCGCTATTATTCTGATCTTGATTTTGTTTTTGATTATTTTGACTATTCGTTTTCGTTTCCGTTTTTTGTAACACCTGGCCTCTGATTTTTGGCTTTGCTAATTCAGTCTCCCATTCCTTCCCTAAATCTTCTAATTCTTCAAAATTTTCGAAATGATTTCTTTTGATATACATTTTATATTGTATTCTTAAATTCTCGTAGGCTCTACGCAATTCCTATTTTAAACCTTCACGCAGATACAGTTTAGTAAATAATTTTCGAATATCTGTTAAATAAGAGTGTATGTACTGATCCCTTTTCTGGTTGCAAAATTTTATTTTTTTTCTCCTTTCTTCAGAGAATCTCTCATCGATATAAGCGCTTCTGAAATCTTCTTCAAAATCTGATATTGTGTGCCAGTTTCTTCATGAAACTTGACACGACTCAAGAGCTTCTTCGGTCAAGATCGCGTCCAAATTTCCCAAAATATCTTTATTACCGATTCGTTAACCCCTTTGAAATCGATCTGAATTTTCAAGAAAGTGTGCCGGACTATCATCCCAATTGTTTTTGAATTTAAAATTCCAGTTACTCATTACTTGAAACGGAGTCTGTACCATTCCAAAAGGAACGTACGCTGCTGGCATTGTTGTTTGATCATTAAATTGGTCATCGAAACTTTGAAAATTTCTATCATCCGTTCCTCTTTCTATTTGATCTGAACGATTATTACGCGATCTAAAAGAGCTTTTGGTTTTTTGTCTGGTGTTTGTGTTTCTGTCATCCCTATCATCCCTAATGCTTGTTAATTCGGTATCAGTTCGGTACGTTCGCGATGTTTTCGTTTTATTTAAACTTGTTTTCATTGGTTCGTCATTTCTAATTTCCTGTTCACTATCTGTTTCTAATTCGAAATGGACTGTTTGTTGTGTCTTTCTAAACTGGCTTTGTTTTATATTTCCCGTATCTTCTGGATTTATAGTTGTTAATGAAGGATTTATGTTAATTGTTCGTGTAGTATTTCGGTTTTCGAATGAGCTATGAGCTCTTGGATTACTATTGTTACCCTGATTTACGCATACTTTACGCTTTTCTTCCTGCATCCTGAACCATTTATCTTTTTGACGACTCATGTATTCTTCATACTCCATGAGCTCATCAACCACCATTAAAAATCTTTCATTATTTTCCAAAAATGAATCTATCTGGAATGTTTCATTATTTACTATATTTATTTTTTGGGATTTTTTATTTTTTCGCTGTATTGCACCTAAGTTTGTATCACTGGGTTGAGGAAGTCCCGCGATCGACAATCCCAATTCTTCCGAAATCAAATCGGGATGCCACGGACCTATCGTATTGTTTCGAGGAATTCTGTCATCACTTACTCTCAAAGGAGTATTTCGGGGAAGGAAATTGGCCGGTGGATGAGTCACGTCAAATCTTGCGCGCCGCACCCATTGTTGCGTTGTCTTATTATTAACCATTTTTTCAGGGACCTTTTCTATTACCGAACACGTAATTGATGACGTAATTATCAATTGTGGTAATGTCATCGGATTTATCTCGATATTCTCTTCTAATTCACTTTCGTTTGGTATCATTCTATTTATTATTTCCCATACGTCTCCCTCTCCATCTAATTGTTCTTCGGCATTATCTGAATAATTTTCCGAATTGATTATATTATCCTGCTCTACTCCTACTTGATCGTCCCTATTTTCCGGGTTTACTGCATCAATGGGATTTGCCATTTTTTTAATTATCTTTCCCAATCTTAAATTCATTTTATAGCTTTCACCACGTATCTTTATTTCGCATTTCTATTTATTATTTGTGCAAGGATTCGCAATATAATCGTGTATCATAAATATCCTTGACTTTGACGTCACATGTTTACTAAATGATCGCGCGAGAACCTTCAATCGTAGTCACTTTGAAATAAAATTTTCTCCTTAACCGCTTCGTATAAAAACTTGTTGAATCTTCGCTGTGCTAACATCCGTCATTCAAACTCGAATTTGAAACTATTTTCGTAAAGGAAAATAATGGAGATGAGATAAGCTTGGACTTTGCGCGCGTTCGCGTGTTCTCCTTAATCGATTTTGGCGGGAAACGTGCTAAATTTTCGCGCAATCATGGCACAAATCGATTTTCAACACCGAATTTTTCCCTTATTTTTGTAATTTTTGAGTTACCTATTCCCGGTATTATGATTTTACGAAAATTTTCACTCGCAGCATATCAACACTTGTTTTGTCACCATCGGGAACACATACATTTTCAGATAATTGTATAATCAGCACAAAATATAAATATCAATCAATGAAAAATGGACATAGCATTGGAAATCAATTCCATAATTTTTACCAGATTCATAAAACATGGTACAAATTTCATAAAAATGGTACAAGTATATCAATGATTTGACATGCTCTCCTCTTACTTTTGAACAAGGATTCCTAGGATAATTTGAGAATTTGGGAAACTTTCTTTTTGCGGGTTTTTTATGAGTTGGGCGCCAGATATAGTGGGATACACTAATTCAAGGAGGGAAACTAGGAATTTGGATTATTGAGATAGCGAAAGGTGAAGTCAATCAGGAAATCCCAATTTTAGTTAGTGCGTTTATTAACTTACTCTTACAGTAATGATGTCTGCGGCGAGTTTTAATATGTGAAAACCAGCTCGCGAGGCAAGGACTTAGAACGAACTGAACCGGTGGTGAATCGGTCGGTTTTCCCCGATAACCGATTCTCGTGCTTTTCCGGAATTTCCCGTAACCCCACCATCATTCAAAGCCCACCTTCCTAATTTCTAATTAGCATGTCCTATTTGATGTAACTTCTGTTACAATCTTCGCCTGTTGATCAGGGCTGATCCTACAGACAATTTTAAGGGTAGAGTACTTTAGCGGGATACTATTCACAAATGCCCTTTTTTGAATTAAAAAAGGTGGGATGTAAACCTGATATCCCGAATGTCTAAGATTCGGAGAGAGAACCAGAGAATTTGCATCAGTCCTTTCCGAGCAAAAAATCTTAACCTGGTTCTGGCCATTGCGAAGGATTTCACATGGCCTCATATAACCCTGTCAATCCTATCGGCCAATGCTAGTGGATCAAATTTTCCCACATCAACTTCTCTAATCGAACATTCCAAAAAAACAATGAAAGGTGGAGACGCAGAGTAAGGAAATATTATAGTTTGGTTGACCCCCATTCTGGACCAGCTCATATGTGCCTCTGTACATACGAAGGTCGCTATAGCATTCTCAGGTGAACCCTGACAGCCCCGATCATCCCCGCGTGGAGGAGTTTGCACTGGTGGGTCTGATACGGCAGAGCGAGCCAATTGTCTGACTTAGGATACTGTCGACTGGGTGGAAGGAGACTGCAGACACGCCAGAATATTGTCAAGTACATTTGACAAACCATCCCCATTCCTGCGTTGTTCCTTTCGGGTATTCTCGGTGATTGGGAGGAAGAGGACGACCCACGATTCCTTTTATTTATATTTTTCCCTCGTTGATTCCCTTGAGCCGAGTGGAGGTAGGCTGAAGTTGGAAGAACCCAAGGGTTATTTTCCTTTCCTTCAGCAGGGCTCTCTGCAAAGCTGGCCCCTTACTACGTAAGTTCACAGATGTGTGCTTCAGGTTTGCCGGGAGCGCTCCGCCCCTTCTCGTTCAAACGCGACAAGGTGCCAAGCTCAGAGATTCACATACAAAACGAGTAGTTGTTAATGTTCAAACTCCAAGCAGTATCAATCTGTCTGAGTGCCGATCCCAGGATCGCCCAAAAACAGAACCCTAATTTTTTATTTAAATTCAGAAAAAAATCCTACCTGATAAAGGCCAATTTAATTCTAAGTGAATTAAAATTCAGAAGAAAACTTCTATCTGCTACAAGCAAATTCAATTCTAAATTAGGAAAAGGGGACCCGCCCCGCACAAGTTTTAATTAGACTAACATTAAAACGAACAGAAAAATCACTTATATCACGTAACAAGCATGAAAGCACGTCCGACTACTAGGAGCGTCGAATCGCGAGTCCTATTACTATAGTTCCCAATTTGACTCAGCTGATCGCCTTTCGCCCAATTACCTTGTTTAAATTTAAACGAAATGTTCGAATTCATGAACTTTTTCGATTATATTCACATTTATAAAATATTAAAGCGATATAAACATCTGTTTTTGTAGTTATAAATTTAACATATATAAGTTACGTGTGAAAGAAGGTGTCATTTATGATTACAATATTTTATACTTTTGTTATCTTTACATTTATATTACACACTGTGATTATGTATACCTAAATTCCTAAAATAACACGTAAACTAGTAAAATACCGGCGCCCAACAGAGGGAATTTACCAAAAAAAGCACATTTTTTAAAATAAAATTGTTACGTTAGGCGGGCTACACGTAAAGAGATTGTAATGGTTATATTTCAACATCGCATGTTGTCACCACCATTTTGGTTATTTTGACACTTATGAGCAGCCCTATCCGACTCTCCAACTTTTTCTGTAGAAGCTGTTGTCGCTTACGAGTTCCACTTGACGAGTTAAATTCATCCGTCGGCCGATAGCCGGCGCTTCGTCCTGTTCCTATATATCGCTGTATTCTATAGAATAATCTATGTCTTACAATCCGAGTGCAATATGTCGTTGAATTTGATGGAAGACAGCGATATATATCACTATTAAAACACATTTTTTTCAATATTTTTTTTTTTTGAGAATTTAATAAATTTAACATTTTTTAAATATCAATTACACCTCAAAGAATAATCAGTATTAATTTCATGAACTGAGCTGATGGAGAACATTCTTATTTTTAATTAATTATTAATTTCCCCATAAGTCTTAATGCATTTGTGGTACAGGAAGAATGTAGCGCCGCCTGTCGGCCGACGGATGAATTTTACCCTTTAAGTGGAACTCGTAAGCGACGACTAATATTAGTAGTCGGATAGGCTGTAGCGGATTTACCGGGTAGGCATGGTAGGCAGCTGCTGTTCGAAAGGAAACCTTTAAATGTTGAAAAAATTCCACGTGTTTGGCTTGTATATTCACAAAGCAAAGGATCAGTATATTATGCTCCATGTCTTCTTTTTGGCGGCGAATCATCTTTTGCAGATAAAGATGGATTTAGCGATTGGAAAAACGCGGTCATGAAAATATGTAAGCACGAAAATTCTGAGAAACATTAAAGTTGCTTAAAATCTTTAAAAGATAGAGTTTTGAGTAGGATTGACAAACCTTTAACAGCTGAATATGATAAAGAAGTAGCCTAATGGCAAAATGTTTTGAAATGAGTCGTCGCCGTAATCAAGTATTTAGCTTCACGTGGATTGCCTTTTAGAGGGCATGGCGAAAAGTTTGGTTCTCTTCACAACGGAAATTACTTGATGTCTTTAGAATTGATAGCCGAATTTGATCCACTTTTAGCCGAGCATATTTCTAGATTCGGAAATAAAGGTAGCGGTACTACTAGTTATCTGTCAAAAACGATCTGTAAGGAGTTCATTGAAATCTGAGCTGGTAAAGTATTGGATATAATCATCCAAGAAGTAGATTATGCAAAATACTGCTCTCTCATTGTCGATTCCACACCTGATATTTCACGCGTCAATCAACTGTGTCTCATTCTGCGATACGTGAAGAAAGACGGTATGCTCGTAGAGCGCTTTATACATTTTTTACAAAATGTAGGCCATGAAGCTGCCCCAGCTCGGATCTGAATGAGATTTTTACAGTAAGTTGGCACTGATGTAAGACTAAATTTCCCAAAATATTATATTTGAGAAATAATTTTTATGGGAGTTATGGGGTTAGAAGAAAAATAAAAAAATTAGTTTTTCTCAAGAACAACTTGACCGATTTCGAAGAACAAAAAATATGTTATGGGACTCAATGAGCAAATGTTGTAGAAAATTTTTAATTTTTTTTTAAAAAAATACGGATAAAAACAAATTTTCAAATTTTTTTTTGCATTTTTTTTTATGGGATTCATTTGGGGAACTATCGCCATCTTTCGTCTAAAAAATATTTAAACGCTGTAGAATAATATATCCAAATCTCAAAACGATCGGAGGGGTAGTACATAGTTTAATACAAGAAAGATCTTGGGCGCGTCACGTACGGTCTCCGACGCGCTGTACAAGTGCCTCTCTCGGTACGCAACGGCATCTTTAGAAACATTGTGCGACTCGAAATACTTGAATTGGTAAAATTTTTGTTAAATATTTTAAATTCGAAAAAGGGGGTTCATTCAGTACATGGGCATTAATTATTCATTTTTTACAGAATCGCATAACTTGTACAAGTCACAAGTTGTCAAAAGTTGCAGTACGATTTCAGACCCCTTATCAAAGGGCGCTTTTTTTATGAGTCCCCTCGCTCCTCACAAATCGGGGTGCTTTTTTAATGTGAGGCCCCTCACCTCTCACAAATCGGGCTGCTTTTTCAATGTGAGTCACCTCGCCTCTCACAAATCCGGGCGCTTTTTTTATGCGAGTCACCTTGCCCCTCACAAATCGGGGTGCTTTTTTAATGCGAGGCCCCTCGCCTCTCAGAAATCGCGGTGCTTTTTCAATGTGAGTCCCCTCGCGACTCACAAATCGGTGTGCTTGTTCGATGTGAGGCCCCTCGCCTCTCACAAATCGGAGTGCTTTTTTAATGTGAGTCCCCCCACTCCTCACAAATCGGGGCGCTTTTTTAATGTGAGCCCACTTGCCCCTCACAAATCGGGGTGTTTTTTAATGTGGGCCCCTCGCCCCTCACAAAACAGGGCGCTTTTTTAATGTGAGCCCCCTTGCCCCTCACAAATCGGGGTGTCTTTTTAATGTGGGCCCCTCGCCTCTCACAAATCGGGGGATAAGAATTGAAGGGATCTTGCAGGCAATAAGCACTTCAATTTATGAGAGGCGAGGGGAGTCACATGAAAAAATCACCCCGATTTGTGAGAGGCGAGGGGCCTCACATTAAAAAAGCACCCCGATTTGTGAGGGGCAAGGGGACTCCAATCAAAAAAGCGCCCCGATTTGTGAGAGGCGAGGGGACACACATTAAAAAAGCAACCCTGTTGATAATTTGATGTTATTGTTCCTCTTTTGATTGACCTTCAGCTTTCATTGATCATAACATGGTCTCCGCCCAATGCTTACTTCGGTTCGTGCTACGATTTAAAATCAATTGTGCTTCATTTAGACAATTCCGGTATTTGAGTCCTTTAATTCAAAGTCAGTGTTTCTTCGACGTATTACTTCCGGTCGCATCGGGATCGATCGTTCGGTGAACGATCGTGGTCGTAGCTTCCGGAGGCTACATCTTTGCCAAATTTTCCAAAACAAACAAAACCCTTTTTTAGGCACAAAAGGAGTACTGTATGGGACAGGCTACGGGACTCGTATCCCGGATTAAATCGATACCCCACGCCATGCCAGTCCGTCATTAATTCAAAACATTTTTGGTCCTTCGAGCCGGATAGTGGGTTGGCGAGGGAAGCATAACCTTGAAGTAAGTTTTTTTGAAGTTTCAAGGTTTTCGCAGATTGTTTGAAGTTTTGAAGAATGCATTGCTAATAATGTCTTTTGAAAGAGTTTTAATAGTCAAGATATCTTACTTATATGGAATGACATTTTCTGTGAAAAAAGGAATGCCTTTTGAACATCAAGTTTCAAATAGACTGAGATTGCAATAAATTATGCTAGTCAAATATCGCATGAATTACAGGGAATAAAAATTCACGTAGAGGCTTATTTTTATCTCATTTTTGTCAGATTTTTACATACTGTCAGAAACTTGTAAATTCTTAGTGCAAAAATGTATTCCATTACTTTAAATGTCATTATAATTACATGACGTGCAATTTTGGACAATTTTGATGTGGAATTCTCGCAGGTTGCGTGCTTTTATGCACTTTAAAGTTCAGCTTTGAAGCTTTTAGATTTAAGTATGCAATTTGAACCATTCGCAAAGTGTCGGTTGTTTAGATTGACATGTCCACCAGATTTGACATTTTGTGCTTTAACACTGTACATTTAAAGTTTAATTTTGAAGATAGTAACTTCAAAAAATCTAATATTTAATCGTCAAATCATTCTCATATTGTGGATTTAAAAATATACAGGTTTGGATTATTATTTTCAGAATATTTAATTTTCGTGAGCTCTTAAGGTTTTGAAATTTCTTGACATTCGTAGCAATATTTTAATCTTTTGAAAATCGATGATAAGGCAGGAACATTTTAGAAAGAAAAATTGCAACAAAAAGAAGGAAAATATTGAAAAGGTACGAAGTTTATTGTGTAATTTTTTGTAAAATTGCAAACGCCTCGAGAGAGGCTCTCAGGCATGACAACCACAATGATAGTGGATTGTTTGCAACATTGCGAACGCCTCGAGATAGGCTCTCATGCATGACAAAGTTACTCACTGACTGTGTGATTGTTCTCAACATTGCAAACGTCTCGAGACAGGCTCTCAGGCATGACAACCACAAAGTTGGTGGATTGTTTGCAACATTGCGAACGTCATGAGATAGGCCCTCAAGTATGAGTAACTTATTCACAATGACGGATTATACATTTTTGTCTTGTTGTTGTGTTATTCATCTTTGCCTAAATCCTCAATAAGGTTTGACAAGCTAACTTTGGCCTTTTTCAGAGGTCTTCTTATTGCAATGGAGGTTCAAACTGTTTCTTGCCTTCTCATTTTCGGTTGTTCTATGTCCGCAAAATGAAAATTCCTGACTGGGGTTCTGTTTTGTCATTGAGATTGGTTGCAGGTCTACAAGCATTCGGTGCACGATCGTGGTCGTAGCTTCCGGAGGCTACATCTTCGCCAATTTTCCAAAGCAACCAAAACCTTTTTTTAGGCACAAAAGGAGTGCTTTATGGGACGGGCTACGGGACTCGTATCTCGGATTAAATCGATACAAGGTATTGAGAAGTTAAGAATCACGGTGATAAATGTCTTGTTTATTTTCGTTGACTTTAACATGACTGGGCATGATTCCTTCGCTACAACACGCCAGTCACTCATTAATTAAAAAGACAAACATTTATAAATTTTCTATGTTTTTCGTCTGCCATACTGGATTGGCCATTTTGAGTTAGAATAATTTGCCCTAAAATTTGAAATCAGCACCCCGGGTACTGATTTTTACAAATATTTATAAATTTTCCTAGTTTTTTGTCCGCCATATTGGATCAGTCATTTTAAATTATGCAAATCTGGTCTAAGATTCAGAATCAGAGCCCAAAAAAATGTTAGGTACTGACTTTTACAAAAATGTATACATTCCCACAGTTTTTGGTCCGCCATATATAAAATATTTTGATTATTTACTAAATTTCCACCTGATGTCCTAAAAATATTCCTAGAGGTATAGGTGTTTAAAACACATCTTCCTATAATCATCCGGAAAAAAGTCTTTAGCAGATGCCTGAGCTACGAGACTTATTTCTTCAGATGACTAAACTTTCGGGAAACAACCTGGGTGTCGTAGATTTTCATTCGAGTCACTAATTATTACTAGAAGGAGATGTGCTTTTAATACTGCATGGACCTAGTTAAAAGGATTTTCATGTATCTTACAACTGAATAGAATCATTTTGCGGCGAAAATTTCATCCATATGACATAAACTGAATCCTCATATTATTTTCGAACAGTAGTTACACAATAATGTCCAAGAAAAACCGCAATCCTGTCAATTGATGCTTGCGGATTTACTCGAGGAATATGAAAATCCTCGAGAATCTCCACGAGTAAATTCTGTCGGACAAGAAAACGAGGATTTTTCAAATAGGAGCCAAATGATTATTTTTGTGTAAAAAAAACATTGAATTGGATCAAAACAAGACCGGCAGAGATTTTGAAATTGTTTTATATTAACAAACCCATGTGTTTTGCCAAAAAATGGTATTTTCTATGGTTATCAACAAAATATGGGCCTAAAATTTGTCACAAATCTTTTTAATGGCTACAAAGCAAGTGCTGATATTGAGAAATCCAAAGTTTGAAATAATCCAAATTATCTGCAATTTACATTGGGAAAAAATTAGATATTAATTTACCGCCTATTGAAGGAAATATTTCAAAACTTGACAAAACATAAAAGTTTACATTTAAAAATTATGAAATAATCGATTATAACCGAAATATTGAAAGGGTCCAAGATGGCGACTGGTATGATTGACAAAAAAATTGTTTATTTTGTCATTTTCCGATGACAGCCTCTTCAATTTGACCATATAATCAAGTTGGGGTTCAGGCAAGCCTACATCGGGAAAGTCTTCCCCTCTAACTAAATGTTTTCATCGGCATCACATCGCTCTCAAAGTTCCCCATAGGCATGTCGTCCCGGGGCATCTCTTCCTCGGTGAAATATGGAAATCCCGATATAATGGCACCGACGGGCAAGCCTTCCCCGAGCATCACTAGAAGTTTGTGAATTTTTTCAACGCCCTTAAATTGATGAAAACTACAAAAAAATTAATTGAAGTTTAGCTGAGTTTGTGCAGATTTTTTTATATATTCATTTCTGATGCTGCGAAGCAAACGAATGCTGATTAAACTAAAGACATGTTGCGTTGAAAATCATACAAAATTTAATAGGTATTTCATCCTTTAGTGAAAAAGAATGTTTCTTAATCACACCCTATTAAATTTAGTCATTTTATAAAATAAAATTAATAGCGTTAGCCTTATTGTTTTTTAGTTGTAACCGTTTTTTTTTCGGCTCAATAAAATGGATTCGGGTTCATATTCCAGAATAAAAATACATTATTGACATTTCAGTGAAACGCTTTATTCTTCTGTTTAATTATGTTTTAGTAAGGAGTGCCATGCTCTTGATATTTCGTTGAGGAGATGATGCCAGGGGAAGGCTTGCCCGTCGATGCCACTGCGTCACGGTCTCGTTATTTCACTGGGTAAATGATGCCCGGGGAAGGCTTGCCAGCCAGTGCCACTGTCTTAAGATCATAATATTTCACTGGGGGAGTGATGCTTGAGGAAAGCTTGCCCGTCAGTGCCACAGAGTCATGGTATTAATATTTCGTTGAAAAAGAGATGCTGGATGAAGAATTGTACGCCGATGCCACTATGTCAAAATCTTAATGGTTCGCTTGGGAAGTGATGCCCCGGAAAGATTTGTCCATCGATACCACTTCTTCATATTCTTAATATTTCGTTAGGAAAGTGATGCCTGGAGAAGGCTTACCTGTCGATTCCACTTCGTCATGGTCTTAATATTTCGTTGAGGAAGAGATGCCACTGTCTCGTCATGTAAATATTTAGCTGAGGAAGTGATGCTTGTGGAAGGCTTGCCCGCAGATGACACTGCGTCTCAGTCTAATTATTTCACTAGGGAAGTGATTCCCGGGAAAGGCTCACCTGTCGATTCCACATCGTCATGATCTTAACATTTCGCCAAGGAAAAGATGCCACTGTCTCGTCATGTTAATATTTAACTGGGGAAGTGATGCACAAAGAAAACCTGCCGGTCGATCCCACTATGTTATGGTCCTAATATCTCGCTAGGGAAGTGATGAACGGGGAACGTTTTTCCGTCGATGCTATTTTTTTGGGTTTCTAATATTTTGCTGCAGACGTGACACTTCGTGGGGGTGGAAAGGCACTCCTGTGTTTGTTCACAGAAATAATGTTGGTAAAACCCCTAACCATTTCCAACACTTCGTGGGGGTGGGAAGGCACCTCTGTGACTGGTTACAGAAATAATGTTGGTCAAACCCTTATCCCTTTTTAACACTTCATGGGGACGAGAAGGACACACTACATTGACTTTACCTTTATACACTTGTTTTGTCAGTCGTTCATCTTCTATTATCTCAATATGCCCAAACTATCTTAACCAATTTCTTTCACATATGTTAACGAGTGTCTCCATTACACCACATTCTTTGAGGATTATCACATACATTTCTAGACTTAATTGTGATACCTGTTTGTACTAGTGGTCGAGCGCTTGCCGCGTAAGTTATTACATGTGGTGTGGCAGAATAGGCTTTATAGCTTGAGCACCAGCGGAGCTCTCCATGAGCTCCCCGACCGTTTTAAAACGACAACATGTGGTTGTACGAAATAAGTTAAGTTTGTTTAGATCTTGATGTACGTAATTGACATCATAAGTTACACTGATCGTATACGTTCGCTTATTCTCTAAATGCCTGGGTAAACCTAATTCGTCGTAGTCGTTATACAGGTGACTATTTTCTCCACTAATCAATAGTTATAGTTCAGACAATATATTTTTAACCTGTACTCCACATACAATGTCTAAATTTATACCTAGTCTAATTTGTCTGAAACAATGAACGGCGTGACCAGATCTATGTGAATTCACATAATTTTGCTCTTATAATCTATAATAAAATTTGAGGTATACTTCCGGAAAGGTTACCCAAGAATATTGACTTGATACTTGTCTTAGGGGCTCAACTTGTCTTATCTCTCAACTTGACTGTTTGCCCGATAGTGCTGAGACGAGTTAAGAGTGTGTGAAATACCATGCTTTTGACAAACTGCTGTAAAATTATTAGACGCAAACGTTGTTCCTGTATCTGAAATTATCTTTCTTGGTGCTCTGAAATGATTTACAAACATTTAAAATTTCTAAACTGTGGGGAGCGATTTTACACTTTTGTCATCATACATTTATGTAAATTAAGGAAAATTACAAACCATTGTGAAAATATATTTATTTCTACAAGTCGTGGAAACGAACGAACCCAAATGATCAACATGACGAATTTCCGATGGTTTTCCCCCAGTAGGAATTATATGTTGTTCTCCTGCTTGCCTACCAACTTTATTTCTAGCAAGAATGCATTCAATGAAAGCTCTAATGTGTCGCTTAACGTAGTTACACATCCCAGGAAAATAAAAGAATTCTCTCAATCGCGCAACTGTTCTATCGACTACAAAATGACTCGCAAAGTCGTGGTATTTAATTACCATTAGATTTCGCATCGCAGCGGGAATCACGTGCATAACTTCTCTTTTTTCACGTCGATTTTATACAAAAGTCCGTTCCTAAGAACGTAGTCTTAAGTTTCGCCTATTTCATGCCTATTTGTGTCACATACCCTTTTTTCCAAAATTTTTATTTTTTGATTGAATATCTCATCACTTTGATGATACAAAAGAATTTCTTCCTTGTGAACAGATACAGAATACATCGTCGCTTCATTTAGTTTGTTTTTAACAGGTTCTATCGGAGTTCTTGAAAAGGCGTCGAGATTCTTCGTTTGCTCGCCTTTCTTATGATAGATATCGAAATCATAATCAGCCAACAACCCGAGCCATCGCACTATCTGAAAGTTTTTTGTTCTAATTGTATTAATGTATACTAGTGCTTGAGACTCAGTAAAAATGTTGAACTGAATTGCAATAAGAAGTCGCCGAAGTATTTCAACCGCCCCCAAATTGCTAATAGATCGAGCTTGCCAGAGTGATACGACTTCTCGCAATCTGATGTTCAACGACTGACTGCATATATCAAGTGTGAAAAATTCTGACTGTTGGTTTGGAGTAGCATTGCTTCCAAACCGTAACTCGACTCGTTCAATACCTAATCATAAGCCCTAAATATTCAATTTCTTTCACTGCGAATTCACACTTTTTTTAATTTAAAGTGAGGTCTTCAGGAGACAGTTGTTGTAAGACCTTTTATATTTTGTTCAACAATTCTTCCCAAGTTTTCGCACAAATCAAGATGAAGAATAAAGGCGGTTTTCTGTTAAGCGTTTTCTGAAAGAGGTTTTTGCATATATCAATGCGCGAGATCTAATGTAGTAAAAAAATGCTGCTTTTAAACTCTCGATATCAACGTCTAAATTAGGCATCGGGTAATTTAAGCTTACTATATTTTTATTTACTCGTCTATAGTCAACTACTATTCCATGACTTCCGTCTGTCTTTTTTACCATAAAACAAGGACTAGCGTAAGGAGAGTCGGTTTCTTTCGCCTTTCCTTGTTACCCAAACGTCAAGGCTTCGCATAAGGCAGATCCCGGTTTTTCCATAATGTACATTTCAATTAAATACGTTCGTCCAATATCCAAAATATCCTCAGCTACTGTTTTTCGATATTTAATAAATAATCAATCCTAGTAACCTGGTCTTTCTTTCAGGCGATTTACTTTCGTGTAAAAATATTTCTTCCTCCAAAACCGATTCTTTATGCTCAATAATTTTCGGTTAATCTTTTTCTAAAACCATTGCACAAAGACCTAGAGAGTCTTCTTTTTTTAAATTAAAATGTTCTTTAGATTCGCTCATGAAGGGTAACTCAAATTCACATGCGTCGACATTCACTTCGATGAAATTAACTGAGGCTGACTTCAACGAAATTGATTCCGACGATTTGATTTCGAAATGATCAGACTTCAGAATTTTTTCGAAAAATTCAGCTTGCAGTTATCAATAATAAATTTTTCTCGAATAAATTCGCGAGATTTAACTACCTTACCCTGATTTCTAAAGGCGAGTAGATCACTCGCGACGCGAATAATTTCATATTTGCTTATCAATAACAGCTGACGCTTTTATCGTGCAGTCAGAACTGCCCCCATCTATTAAAGCATTAAATGTGACGTTGCCTATTTGAACTTGCTTTACATGCATTGCGGCATTTCCCTCAAAATCTGTCTTAACTAAATTTACATCCCCTTCTGAAATAAATTTAGGATTCAAACAATCTTTAGCAAACTGCTCTTTTTTCTGACAAGAAAAACACCTAACTTCTAGCTTTACCTCACAATCTTCGGCGATGTGTCCTTTTTGGGGATATCAAAAATATTTTCCACTTTTAATGTCCTTATTTAAATCATTTGATGCCTGAGACGATAACGCTGACTGCGACGACGATGACACTGACGGTGACGACGAAGGCCTTGACTGTGTCGACGAAAAACTCGATGACATTTCTCACTTAACTGATCCGGAAGAAAATTCTACGGTTAAGAACTCTTGAGACATAAGAGCATTCCTGGTCTCACGCGACCACAGGCCGATAGCAATCTGAGTCTAGATTTCAAAAATGCCAAATGTCAGATCGTTACATAAGCGAACCTTCTCAAAAAAGTATACGATGCGCTTCCGGGCGGCTTTTTTCAAGTGAGCCCTCGCAGTTTCAAATGAAACGGATTTAGTTCAACGGTGAAGGTTTCCGTAGACTCCAATTGTTTGAGCCAGGCCTTAGCTTCTGCAGTTCCTTCTAGCCCAGTAGAATCATTTAAGTTGTGCAACAAATCCGGGAGAACGTTTTAATGGAACGTCTCTGGATGTTTTGCTTGAGCAATATTTTGAAGCAGAATTTTTTTTTTACCATCATAGACGTCGTCAGCTGATTGATGTCCGGTGTTCCTTGGCCCAGAGGGGAAGGTGCTGGATACAACTGCAACTGCGGCTGCTGTCTATTATTGTTTTGAAGAATTTGCTGCAAATTTGGTGGCGGCTGTTGTACACCACTTGCTGCCACATTTGTCGAGCGGAAAGGCCACACAGGACTACCTTGTCCAAATGCACCTTGTCGATTTGAACTGAGCATCGACTGTGCTGCCTCTTCTTTGCGTTTTTTGAACATTTTCTCGCTAAAAACACTGAACTCTCGACTGCTTGAGATTTTCGTTAGCACAAAAAAAATGAAACGCCACAAGCGCCACTGTTTTAAACTAAAACGCATTTCGCGCGAACACTACGACATGGCTTGACCTTGACGCCACTTTGATTCTTTTGTTTGACGTCTATTTTATAGGGTGGGCCACTATTGCGACGATAGTATCTTACTATCCCACTTCTGAAGTGTGAAAAGCTTTTCAACTTCAATATACTTAGGTCAGGCTTCTAAAATAAACACTCAAAGCAATTGAACGTTTAAAGCACTTCAATATAAATCTCTTCCGTGTTACTAAACCAATTAATTCACAACGAAATACAAAAACGAGCCACAGCACTAACGTTTTACGAAACTTGGCTCGAACGAACACACCGACCACCGGCTCGCGTCCCTCTTATCGTTCACTATCACGCGCGTCTCCACACGGTCTTTTCTTCTTCCAGCAGTGTTACCAACCACGGCATCGACTACTTGAAATTATATTTATAACACCAGCTTTCCAATTTAATTGATCGGATGATTGCGCTTTATATATTTATCCAATCTTCTTTTGACTTCTCTTGTTGTAGTTGGATCCTCTCCTTAGCCTTTTGTAGGTATTTCTCATGTTTGACATTCCATTTCCTTATCAGGTGGCTGTAGGTGAGTGTGAGTGGTCGGGCTATTCTCGGGGGAATGTTTGGTCTCTTTTTAAGGTCATCTTGAAGGGCGAGAGTCCCGTCGTCCCGTTCCTGATAGTGTTTATCGCGAAAATAATGAACTTGATGTTTTCAACCCAATCAACTTTTTTTCTGCAATTGAAGTCTTAATCATATTATTTAATGTTGGACGCATTCTTTCTATATTTTCGTTCGCTTTGGTTGGATGCGTCTGTGGTCAACGCAAAAGTTTCCTTGAAGTTCAATAATCGTAGTACTGGTGCTGAGCATAGGGCGTTCTTCAGTTGTTCAAAACTGTCAGTGCATTTGGGTGTCGAGTCGAATATGGTATTTTTTTGGGTTAGCTTAGTGAGACGTCTTACTAGACTAGAAATTTTTAAAAATAAATTTTCTATTTACACCTGCCCAGCCCGAAGAAGACTGAATTTCCTTCACCGTGGTAGGGATTTTAAAGTTCTTTACCACTTCAGTTTTCTGTGAATTAGGTTTGTCTCCATTCTTGGTGAGTAGATGGCCTAAATACTCAAGCTCTGGCAGTAGATACTCGCATTTATTTGTTTCTAATTTTAGTCCTAATATATTTATCCTTTTCAACACCTTAATCAAGTTTTAGTTGTACTTCTCTATGGGTTTTTCCATAATTGCTGTGTCTATATACACAAAGAATTATCTGCCCATCATACCTCTAAATGCGTTGTGCATCATTCGTATTGGCCTTGAGATGTTGAAAATACAGTATAATTTTGTGGATGCCTCGTTCATTGGGATTTGGTGGAAACCTGCACTGATATCAAAAGCGGCGAAAGATTTCACTTGTCCCAATTGGTAGACAATATCATCGATAACCGGTATGGGATACACATCTTGGTCGGTATTCTTATTAATGTGTTTGTATTCGATGACCATTCTTTGTTTGTTTCATTTTTCGCGTACTACTCAAAGTGGGGAGTCAAACGAAAATTGGGAATATCTTATGATTCCTTTATGTAAAAGTTCCTGTGTGTGCTTGAGAGTAAATTGTCTATGGGCTTCTGGTGACTTATGTGATCTCGGATTCACTATCTTTCCTCAATTCCGCGTAATTTCGCGCTCTGTGTGTTGTGTAGATGGTAACGGATCTCCAGGTAGTCTCGCCTCGAGACTGTAGCTTCAGAATTTTTTCGTAGTTTATTTCATCTGGCATTTTGAACAAGGTTGATTCGTAGTCAGAAATTGGTGCCTATGATTCCCCTTGAAGTATAGAGTAAATTACATCTGGGATGTGTTTATTTCGTCTTGCCCATTGAGGGGCTCAATTGACCTGATGGCGTCGCGAGTTGGGATTTTTTCATCGGTTAGATTGTTTCCTTGTTCTATCCTTTCCGTTCTCGCAGGTTCTCTTCCACGGATGCGCGTTGGTTTTCGCAAGTTATCTATTTAGCTACCTGAGTTGCTTTCCTGCTCCTTTCTTTCCGTATTTAGTGGTTTTTTATGCGGCTAGGGCACAGATCATGCAGGATTCCTTTCCGACCTTACGTTGCCACTCGCCCATTTTTAGGGGTGTTTGCGGGCTCGCACACGTTTCCTCTTTCACTGCCATGGACACTTCTCTGAACCTACTCTTCTTTGTCGGATTTTAATATTCCTTCGTGGTCTGGTTGCTGAAAGAATTCTGAAGCATCTGTTCCGTAGTCGGTGGGAAAATGTAAATGACTTCGTGAATAGTCTCCGACATAGTTGCCCCTGTAGGCGTAACATAGTAGATAAGAAGGACTTATACTTATAACGATACCGTAATATATCAGCATTAAATTTTTCAATGCTACAAATTAATACTTGCAGCTCAATCCGTCTTTTCAATGTGTCGAGTGGATGACCGTGGACTTACTTCTCTTCTTATCTGTTAGGGGGTGTTCCAGGTGTTGACGTATAAATTCCCTTGCTGATGCTATTCTGCGTTGTTTGTTTGTTGAAAGCATCTTCCGCCTGATTGCGGGCCTCGTTCCATTTTGTGAATTTCAGAAAAACGAGAGTTTTGCGTAGTGTAGTGGCTACTCAATTCATCAACTAGTTTTTTCTCTAGTTTTATTACTTGCCAGGGTTATCGGGTCGCCCGTAGGTAGATCTGGAGTTTCTCAGTCTTTTGAATTTTCATAGAAATTCTCTTCTTTCCAGGATTCGTCTCAAAGACCAAACTTTTATAAGATATCCTCTTTAATAATTCCTTAGAATGCGAGGGTTCAAAAAGATACTGAGAACTGAATTGCGAATAGCAATTCAGGACATCATTATTGCACGAAATCTAGAAGAAAACTGACTATGCGCCCGGCCTGGACGCTACATTATGGTCCACTTTTGCCAAAGGCACGTATGGCCCAAGGCTAGTAGTGTGGATGAGGGCTGAGATTCAGGCCATCGTAACAATAGCAAAACAATGACATATTCCTTCGAGTCCATTTGAAGAAATTTCACGCAAGACCTGTTTAATTTTTTATAATGAGTAGTTAACTCAATCGAAAAAACTGATAACGTGAGCGCAAACTTTTTGTTTTTAAATTTATAATTTTACATTATTATTCCTTACAAAAAATTTCACATACGAAAAGTTCAAAATAATTTTTTGCTTCGTAGGAAAAGTTTCTTGAATTTACAAACTTTGAATTTATAAATCGATACACAAAACAGAAAATATTATCCGATTGATCTAAAATTTTGGGGGTTTAGTTCTATTGGGAAAATATAACTTCTACCGACTATTAGAATCAGCTTCGAGAAAAAAAAGGTTTTTTTCGGCCCACTATACTGAGTATAATATCTGTTCCTGAATGTGAATCCCAACGAAAAATGGGTTCGTTTCATGCATAGTAGGTCAAACAATAATTTCAACCTTCAATAAAATTCATTTAATAATTGATTAAAAGACGATTATATGCTTTTCTTTGTTTGTTAACAGAAGGAAGTCTGGTCGAAGTTAGTCCTCCGAGTTATCCTGGAGGATATCCACCAGGACATTGGGTGACACCAGGTCCAACGCCAAGCATGGACGAACTATGTCACAAATTCACCGGCAGGCCAACAGAATTAAGGTTACCTTCCAGGTGTGCGATTCCCTCAATGCCAAACATGGGAACGGCGACAGGAGTAGTCGTCGGTTCCGGACCATGTGTTGTGGTCGCTGGTGAATGTTTGGACGGTGAAGCCATCAAGCGACGACTTATGGCGAACAGGCTTCCAGAGAGCTGCGTGTAGTTTTGCATTCCCTTGGAAGTGAATACAAGGTAGACTAAGCCCAATAGTGTAAATGCGTCTTTGATGAAGAAACAATAGAACTGTTTCAAGACTTCTCGTTCGACGTGAAACTATATGCAAATGCGAGCAGGCAACGTGCGATCCATAGAAAGTGGGTCACGCAACACTAAACCCTGAATTGTTGTTGTGATAAATGAGAGTGTCTGAATAATATAGAAATCAAAGTACATTTCGTATTTATGACTCAAGACTTTTCAGTGGAATGATTTCCCTAGACTGCATGTCGTATATGGTCGTCGTTGATTTATGATATCAAAGCATTATCATATTGCGTTCTGGAATGAACTAGGATTTAAATATTCTTCGTTACCTTTCCAACAACTAAAAGAATCAACGCGTATCACTAGTTCGATATCATCAAGCTCGGGTTAATTCAATTCCTCCTTAATGATAAAGGCTGACTTCAACTTATTCTTTACTATTTATTGACAGATATTTCATTCTCAAAAATACATTTCATACAAAGTTGGTGGCTGTTGAAAAGGTATCGAAAAACCGAAGAATGTGATAGTGTTAATTTAATAAAGTATTTATGAATTATATGCATATTATTGTACGCATTCATTCACACAGAGAAACAAATGAAGCCCCCTTCTCCCTACAACAATGCATTATGTCGTTTTTCAGAAGTCACTTGTTCTGATATATTTGACTCGAGTCTTAAGTGTCAACTGCAAAACAACATAATGCAGGTTGTTTCCGGTATCATGCTCGGAGCACGCTCTGTGCTCACTGGGGTTTTCAACCTTTTTCACTTAAAAAATGGTCGATGGTGACATTGAATTCAAGTAAAAAACATTGTAGAAAGGTTGCGTTTTTAATATTTTTTGTGTGAAAATGTAGGTTGCAATGCGGAGTTTAATGGCTTCGTGCTGTGAAAAATTAGAGCGTGTTCAAAAAAGGAAAATGGGCGCGATTTTGAATGATTTTACTTTGATTCCAGCTGTCTTTTTAAGTGCTGCAAACTTGTTTTTTGGAAATGATTATTTCGAAGATTTAGCTGCAACTTTAGTAGATTAGGACAGCGAAAATCATGAGAGAGTGAAAAGTTACTTTAAATAAGTTATACCTTTGTATTCTTTGTCAGATAAATATTATCTTAAAACATTTATTTTTGGTAATTATTTTAGTTAGTAATGTATGCTTGGTTATAATTCACAAGCAATTCTTTCATTAGTGCATTACAATTATTTTATTTTCTCTTGTATGTTATAAAAAGTACGAAAAAATAAAGGTGGAATTTAATTATTTTCAATTTAATTATACAGACGCATTAGGTATCTATAATTTGCTTGTCATGATTTATTTAATGTATTATGTACACTTATTGAAGCTCAGCAGAAAGAAAAAAATTTGTTAAGAAATCACATGATAAGCTAAAACTGATTCTTTCCTTTGAAATCTAATGAGGAGAATGTTAAGTTTGTATATTTTTGTCATTTCAAAAACTGTGGTCTTGATCAATAACATTGTGTGATAATCTAGAAAAATTTATTAGAAAGAACAAAAACTTGGTTTATGTTGAATTAACCAAATTTCTATTAAATCATAAAAATTTTTGCTGAAGTAACATTTTTTAGGAAGATCACAAATATGTTGTTACGTCTACAGCAACCAAATCGTTTTTCTGTACCAACCAAATAACTGGCAAACAAAAAAAAGTTACGTTGCCACTGTACTAGACCACCATGCCTACGTGTTTTTGAGGTCGATGAATCCGAATCTAGTGTGATATTTACTCTATTATGTCAAGTTATGGAGAAAATGAGCCATTTTGGCCACTTTTCGAAAACAATGTACCTGAAAACCTGACGTTCTAGAAAATTCTTGCACGGCTCAAAAAAACTTTTAGGTAATTATGCTAAATATATTATTGTAACGATAAGAAAATCATATACGTAACCCGTGCGAAAAGTACCTTATTTAGCCTTATATATAAAAAGACCCGTATCAGGCCATTATCACGTCACCTGATTTTAAAATTTATATAATTGTCTTGATCGTGTCCGAATAACGCTTGGATAGGCTGCCCTTATCACGCCTTTACTGATGATCAGGTCTTCCATTTGCACTAAAAATTTCTCATTTCTATCCCCACAGGTTGAAAATGAACCTAAATTTTACAACAACAACAAAAAACAAGGATTGCATCGTTCGGAAATGTATCAACTTTTGTTTTTAATATGAATTCGTTGATTCTTGTTCTGGATGTTGAACTTACTATTAAAAACGTTTTCCAAAACTACTTCTTTTAGGTCTCATTACCATATTATGCATAATATGTTGTGTCCAAAACTACAAAAAACATAATGAGACTCTTTTTAATTCATGAAGAAAGATCTTTCTGCTTCCTCAGGTGGGATTCGAACACCACGTCTTCCGATTCCCGGTCGGATGCTTTAACCACTAAGCTACTAGAGAGATCGAAGGCAGATGCTTTTTCCAGATATACGCTTTTCATAGCAAGGAGTTAGCTTTGGAAACAAGTTATATCGGATGGAATCTGTATTATCATCGGAGTTGGTAACGATCGATTATGTGCAGATAACTTTCATGAACTATGAAACTAATAATCAACAATATGGATCTAAGGTAACTCCTTAAATAGCAGAAATTCTTAACGTCATGTCGGACTAGATGGCATATGATCATATGATTGATCGTTACCAATTCCGATGATAATACAGATTCCATCGAATTTAATTTGTTTTCAAAACATAACTCCTTGCTATAAATAGCGTATATCTGGAAAAAGCATCTACCTTCGATCTCTCTAGTAGCTTAGTGGTTAAAGCGTCCGGCTGGGAATCGGAAGACGTGGTGTTCGAATCCCACCGGAGTGAAGGAGAAAAATCTTTTTTCAGAAATTAAAAATGTTTAATTTATAAATTTTCAAAACTGCATCTAGTCTGAAATGACGTTAAGAATTTCTGTTATTTAAGGAGTTACCTTGGATCGATATGGTTGATTTCAAGTTTCATAGCTCATGAAAGTAATCTGCATATGATCCATCGTTACCAACTCCGATGATAATACAGATTCCATCTAATAATAAGACTCATTAGTAAAAAAAATATCGCAAAAAAGGTGAAAGTCAGTGATACTAAGAGACCGCTCTTTTTCTTACTGCGCATATACCGAGAAACGCACGCCTATTTAAAATTATAAAATAGAAATGTGTTGTATTACATTATTAATTATTTCTTCAACCCTCAAGTGCCAGAATGAGTCCCAGGGACCCGGACGTTTTTTTTAACAGAGTATTGTTTTCCAACAAGTTTTCTCATTTTTTGCAAAATATTTATTATAGGGGAGCGGCGCCGAATGCGGAGCGGCGGCTAATGTGGCGCCTTCGAGTTTTCGAATATTAACGCATTTTCTGCTTGTGGAGGTAGTTTCATTACATGTATATATTTTTTCAACGTTACATTATCAGAAAATTGGGATAATTAAATTAATTGCCTGATTTTTATGACGAAAAGTTAGTTTTTGTTCTTTCGCTTGTATTGTCAG
>JAABKJ010003988.1:0-25028 GCA_011634705.1 Andricus grossulariae
AGCGTACATATGCAGTGTACCTATAGATAGGGATTTAAAACTTTTGACGTCAATTATAAAAAAATTAAGAGTCATATTGAGAAACCAAAAACACCTCTAGATTCGTTTTTTTATAAGTGATGTCAAAAGTTTCAAATCCATATCTACAGGTACTCAGCATATGTACGCTTAGCAACAAATGCGCCAATTGTTTGAAAAATAGTTTTGGAAAAAAAAAACCGCACCTACATATTTCAAAGGCAAATGCAATAGTGTCGTTGCTTTTTTCATCCGACGCTTAGTTTGTTTATAAAAATTGCACAGACATGAAAAATAGTGTAATTGTTAAAAAAATTGTTTGAAAAAACCCTGCCCCTGGATCTTTCAGAAACGAATCTAGGAGTGTTTTTAGTTTTTCGATATGACTCTTAGTTTTTTTTATAATTGATGTAAAAAGTTTCAAATCCATATCTGTGGCAAACTTCAAGGTCGTGAGAAATAAACTATTTTCGTTTGAAAAGTCTACTGTTATATTTTTGGTTGAGAAGTCATCCCTTTTGGTTATAAATTCTAATATATGGTTTGAAATTAAATTATTTTGTTGAATATTTATCTATTTTGTTAAAAAGACTCTTTCGTCCATCCGTCGTATTTTTTTCCAAGAAGGGAAAGTGAGGGTAAATGATGGGAGGAGAAGTAGGGAGATTGAGAGGAAAAAAGGAGAAGGAAATTAGTGTAAGAAATGGGAAGTAGGAGAAATGAATAGTGTGGTAGGAGGGCGATTGAGAGGAAATTAGGGGTGGGGAAGTGAAGGGATTTGAGGGTTGGGAAAGTAAGGAAATAGAGGGGAAATAAAAAGACGGGAAAATGGAGAAGGAAATAAGAAAAAGTAGGAGAAGTAGAGGGATGAGGGATGGACTGGGGAAAGTGAGGGGAAGGGTACTGAGAGAAGTGAGGGGAAACAATAGGAGGAGAACTAGGGAAGAATATCCGAAAAGAGAAGAGGGGAACTAGTGGAAGGAATGGAAAGTAGAGGAAATGAAGAGTGTTGTAGGAGGGGGAGCAAAAGAAAATTAGGAGAGGGAGAGTGAAATGAAATGAGAGTTGGGGAAATAGGGCAAGAGAATGGAAATAAATTGAGAGGAAGTATGAGAAGTGAGGGGGCAATGGGAAGAAAAGAAGAAGTAGAAGAAGTAGGGTTGATAAGGGATGGAGTGGGGGAAGTGAGTGATAATGATGGGAGGAGAAGCAGGGAAGGTGAGGCGAAAAGAGGAATTAGTGGAAGGAATGAGGAGTAAGGAAAATAAAGAGTGTGGTAGGAGGGGCAGTGAGAGGAAATTAGGGGGGGGAAGTAAAGGGAAATGAGGGTTGGGGAAGTACAAGAAGAGACAGGGAGGAAATACAGGGAGGGGAAGTAGGAGAAGTGAGGGGGAATGGACAAAGAAATAAGGAGAAGGAGATGTAGGGGGATGAGGGATGGAGTGGGGGAGTGAATGGAAATGATGGGAAGAGAAGTAGGGAAGGTGAGAAGAAAAGAGGAGAGAGGAATTATTGGAAGGAATGAAAAGTAAGGGAAATAAAGTGTGTGGTAAGAGGGGCAGTGAGAGGAAATTAGGGACGGGGCAGTGAAAGGAAATGAGGGTTCGGGAAGTACGAGAAAAGATGGAAAATACAGGGAGGGGAAGTGGGAGAAGTGAGGGGAAAATGGACAAGGAAACAAGATGAAGGAGATGTAGGGGGATGTGGGATGGAGTGGAAGAAGTGATGGAAGGGTTAATAAAGGAAGTGAATGGAAATTATGGGAGGAGAAGTAGAGAGGGTGAGACAAAAAAGGAGAGGGGAATTTGTGAAGCAAATGGGAAGTAGGGGAAATGAAGAGTGTGGAGGTAGAGGGAGTGAAAAGAAATTAGGGGAGAGGAAGTGAAGGGAAATGAGGGTTGATGAAATAGGGGAAGAGAGGGAAAATAAAGGGAGGGAAAGTAGGAGAAGTGAGGGGAAAATGGGGAAGAAATAAGAATAAGTAGGAGGAGTAGGCGGCGTGAGGGATGGAGTTGGGGAAGTTATGGGAGGGGTACTAGGGAAAGTAAGGGAAAAGGAATATTGGTTCAAAAGTTAATGCTATTTGGTTAAAATAAATATATTGTTAGACTTCAAATTTCTTTTAAAAATTCGTCTCTTTGGCCTGAAAGTTCAGTATTTTGGTTCAAAATGCAACTGTTTCGTTGAAAATTCATATTTTTTCGCTGAAAATTTAAACTATTATGTATAAAATTATTATCATTTTTTATTAATTAAATTTTTGGCTTCAAAGTCAACGGTTTTCTACAATATTCGACTTTTTACGTTGAAATTTCAACTCTTCTGTTGGAAATGGATCTCTTTTGGTAGAGAAACTTTTCTGGTTGAAAATACATAAATTTTTGTTGAAAATTCGTCGTTTTGGGTTAAATTTAACAGTTGTTGATATAAAATAAAACTATTCTTTGGTTAAAATCTAAAATATGATATCTTCCTTAAGAATTTATCTTGCTTGCAAAAAAAAAATTACTTGCTTAAACGTTAAACTGCTTCGTTAGAAATTAATTTTTTTTGGTTGAAGATTAATCTCTTTGATTGAAAATTCAACTATTTTGTTGAAAATCTCTTTGGTTGAAAATTCAACTATTTGGTTCAAAAAACAATATATTTGGACCTGAAATCTGAGGAATTCAAAGAATTTGATATTGAATTCAATATAGTTTTTACATCAATTTTATATAACAGAACTTATTCCCCTTTTATTCCCCCATTTTCGTGAAAAATCACCCTGTTTATTCTCTCTTGAGATCGTTTTGAGCTGGGAAGTCAGCATTTAGTTTTATGAGTAATAATTCTTATCTTCTTTTATTGACGTCAAGATTACTCACATCAACGAAGACAGCATTTATGTAGTCGGTATAACTATTTCCCTGGAAACTTGTGAGATATGGTCGGAAGTTGTCAGCTGTGAAGAGAGAAGATAGTTAAATCAAGTGTACGGACGAATTTTGAGGTTCATGAATGCACAGAAAAAAGTGAAAGGGGAGTGATTGGAGGGGGGAAGTAGGGGAAGTGATGTGGGGAAATTGGGGTTGTATGGGTAGGAGAAAGAAGAGGAAAGGAAGTAGGGTTGGGGAGGAGAAGAAAGAAGTGAAAGAAAGTGAGTGAACGGAAGGGTTGTAAGGGAAGGGAAGTAGGAGAAATGAGGGGATTAGAAGTGTGGGGCGGGAAACTGATAGGCAGTGAGTAAAGGAGGAGTGAGTGGAGGGGAAGAAGGAGCAGTGATGGAAGGTAAGTAGAGGAAGTAAGGGGAAACTATGGGGTATGGTTAGGAGAATTGAGAGGAGAGAAAGTAGAAGAGTAAGATGAGGGGTAGTGAGAGAATGTAGGGGATGGTTGCGGATGTGAAATAGGCGTAGTGAGAGGACCTAGTAGGAGGTATAGTAGAGGACGGGAGAAGAAGTGAATGGAAGTGATATAGAGGAAGTGAGGAAAGCTAAGTAGGAGAAGTGAAGGGATTGTAAGTGTGGGGAGCGAAACTGAAACGGAGTGAGTGAAGGGGTAGTAAGTGGAGAGGGAGAAATGTAAGTGATGGAAGAGAGAAGTGAGGGCATGGTGAAAGAGGTAAAGTAAAAAAAGTATTGGAAGTGGGACGAGGAATAGTAAAAGAAGAGAGGAGAAGTGAGTGGAGTGGAAGTAGTGAAAGTAAGGAATGTAAAGTAGGAGAATTTGGAGAAGAGGAAGTGTAGAGAGGAAAGGAGGGGAAGTAAGAGGATACTACAGAGGTTGGGAGACGTGGTAGTAAGGGAAGTAAGAGGATGGGAAGTAGGAGATTGAGGAGAGTAATGAGAAGGGAATTAAAGGAAGGGGCCGGTAAGTATGGTAGATATGGGGTAGTAGGGATATGGAGTAGTTGGGATATGGAGCAGTAGGGATGTGAAGTAGAAGTAGAGGAAGTAGGGATAGTGTGGGAAGGGGAAGTGAGAGGAGGAAAACTAGAAATTTGAATAATTTTTTCTGTGTGATATTTGATGAAGTGGAACTTACGTGGAACTACAAGGACATCCCTGTTCTTTTCCCGATTATCACCGCGATGTCCGCCGGCGCAGTCACCTATCGTAAATCGCGGCGTTTGCTTGCATATTTGTTGATACTCCCTCTGGTACTCGTTCATTTTGGTTATCGGATGTTTTACGCTCTTTTGTCTCAATCGCTGTGACAGTTCCGCGACCGGAAACCATGAGGTGCCACATATCACAAACTCTTCCAATGTGTCATATATAAATTTGTACTGATCCTGTACCAGAAAAAAAAGAATTAAATATATTAATCTTTATTTATAAAATTATAAATGATATATAATACATAATAAATTAATAACTAATAATAAATTCTTTAATTTAAATTGGAATATAAAATTCTAAATCATGTTAGATCGGAATGACAATAATAATTATCTGACTGTAGGATTCTTTGAAATTGGAAGCAGTGTTGGGGAAGTTCCTCAAAAAAGGAACTAATTGCAATTAGTTACTTCGTGAAAATAGTAACTTGTTACAAATGTAAAGAATGATAAGAATTTCCGAAAAATAAATCAACACTTTCATTTTTACTATTAAAAATTGAAGAATTTTGAATTGCAAATTTATATAATTGGATAAATTTTAATTTTAAAGGTTCAAAATTGAATTACATATTCTAAAAACCGTTCAAATCTGAAAATGTTCAAAATGGAAGGATTTTAAATTGTAACCCGATAAAATTGAAGAATTTTCAATTGTATATCTTCAAAATTGAACTATTGAAAAAATACTTTCGAAATTAAATACTATTAAAATATGCATCTTGAAAATTGAATAAAATAAAAAACAACGCAAGTTTTAAGTTTTGAAATTATAATTTCTTTAATTTTTATGCTTTATATTAGAAATTTCTTGAAATTGGGAGATTCAAAATTGAAAGCTTTACTTTTGATTTTTAAAATCATCAAAAATTTTGGATTTGTATTCATATATCTGCCAAATTGATGAGTTTTTAACTCCATGTCTTCAAAATTGAAGAATTTTAAATTGATAATCGTTAAAATTAAGAATTTTCAACTGTGAATCTTCAAAATTGAAATATTGAAAAAAACGTTCAAAATGACATACCTTTAGAACATGAATTTAAAAAATTGAATAATTCGCAATTTTATATTTTTGAAATTCAAGAATTTTCAATGGTAACTCTTCAAAATTGTTGAGCTTCAAATTGTAAATCTTTAAAATTGAAGAAGTGTTAATTTAGGAAATTTTCAATTGAAAATTCTGCAAGTTTTAAGTTCCACAATGAAAAATTCTGTAAGTTCTATGATTTGCATTTAAAATTTCTTCAATTTGGAAGATTCAGAAATAAAAACTTGACTTTTGATCTTGAAAACCATTTAAATTTAAGAATTTGAATTCGTGCGTCTTTAAAA
Source organism: Andricus grossulariae (assembly GCA_011634705.1). NCBI lineage: Eukaryota > Metazoa > Arthropoda > Insecta > Hymenoptera > Cynipidae > Andricus > Andricus grossulariae. The sequence continues at coordinate 5,456 of JAABKJ010003988.1, forward strand.
TTGAAAAGATTTTAATGTCGAAAATTTGCAATTAAAAATTATGCAAGTTTTAGGGTTTGCAATTAAAAATTCTGTAATTTTGATGCTTTACATCCCAATTTATTTAAATTGGAAGATTTAGCATTGAAAACTTCACTTTTGATCTTGAAAATCATCCAAATTTAAGCATTTTCATTTCTGCATCCTAAAAATTCAAAAGTTCTTAATTTTGCAAATTTAAAATTACAAACTATATAATTTTTAAGTTTTACAATTAATTATGCTGTAATTTTTTATTTAATTCGAAATTTTTCCAATTTGACCGATTTTGGATAAAAAACTTGAGTTTTGATCTTGAAAATCATCAAATTTTGAGAATATTTATTTCTACATCTTTAAAATTGAAAAGTTTTTAATTTTGAAGATTAAGAATTGAAAATTATGCATGTCGTAAGCATAAAAATTAAAAATCTTGTAATTTTTATGATTTAAATTCAAAATTTCTTCAATTTGGAAGATTCAGGATTGAAAACTTGACTTTTAATTTTGAAAAATCATCGAAATTTAAGAACTTTTATTTCTGCATCTTTAAAATTGAAAAGTGTAATTTTGAAAATTTAAAATCACAAGATATGCAATTTTGAAGTTTTAGAATTGCAAAGGCTGTAATTTTTTTCATTTTATTCGAAATTTATTCAATTTGGAATTTCATGATTAAAAACTTGACTTTTGATCTTGAATATCATCGAGAATTTTTATTTCTGCATGTTTAAAATTGAAAAGTTTGTCATTTTCAAAATTACCAATTAAAAATTATGCATATTTTAACTATTACAATTGAAAATCGTGTAATTTTTATGATTTATGTTTAAAATTTATTCAATTTTGGAAGATTCAGAAATAAAAACTTGACTTTTAATCTTGAATAATTTTCAAAATTTGAGAATTTTTATTCCTGTACCTTAAAAATTAAAAAGTTCTTAATTCTGAAAATTAACCATTAGGAATTATTCGAATTTCAAGTTTTATAATTGAAAATGCTGTAATTTTTTTCAATTTATTTTCAAATTTCTTCAATTTGGAAGATTCAGGATTGAAAACTTGACTTTTAATTTTGAAAATCAATGAAATTTAAGAACTTTTATTTCTGTATCTTTAAAATTGAAAAGTATAATTTTGAAAATTTAAGATCACAAGCTATGTACTTTTGAGCTTTTAGAGTTAAAAATGCTGTATTTTTTTCCATTTATTTCCAAATTTCTTCAATTTGGAAGATTCGTGATTAAAAACTTGACTTTTGATCTTGAAAATCATCGAGAATTTTGATTTCTGCATGTTTAACATTGAAAATTTTTTAATTTTGAAAATTACCAATTGAAAATTATGCATATTTCAAGTTTTACAATTAAAAATCGTGTAATTTTTATGAATCAACGTTTTAAATTTATTCAATTTGGAAGATTCAGAAATAAAAACTTAACTTTTAATCTAGAATAACTTTCAAAATTTGAGAATTTTTATTCCTGTATCTTAAAAATGAAAAAGTTTCTAATTTTGAAAATGAACAATTATGAATTATGCAACTTTTAAGTTTTATAATTAAAAATTCTGGAATTTTTTTCATTTAATTCGAAATTTCTTCAATTAGGAAGGTTCAGGATTGAAAACTTGACTTTTAATTTTGAAAATCATCGAAATTTAAGAACTTTTATTTCTGCATCTTTAAAATTGAAAAGTGTAATTTTCCAAATTTGAAATCACAAGCTATGCAATTCTGACCTTTCAGAATCAAAAGTGATGTAATTTTTTTTCATTCAATTCGAAATTTCTTCAATTTGGAAGATTCATGAATAAAAACTGGACTTTTAATCTTGAATAATTTTCAAAATTCAAGAATTTTTATTCCTGTACCTTGAAAATTAAAAAGTTCTTAATTCTGAAAATTAACCATTAGGAATTATGCAAAGTTCAAGTTTTAGCATTAAAAATTCTGTATTTTTTTTCATTTTATTCGAAATTTCTTCAATTTGGAAGATTTAGAATCGAAAACTGAACATTTTTTTCTTTTTTTCTTTGCTTCTCGATCCTGCTGGGATAAAATATTATACTAAATTAAAAGTTACAGATTACTGAAAGCCGATTTAATTTAAAATTTGATAATAAATAAATTGTCCAATTTATTATTGATATTTGATTTCCGGATGAGGAACAATGGAAAAATGTATTGTCAAGTTTTCAACTCGTGGAAACGAATGAGATTGGTAAAATGACCAGAACCCATTGTATAAATGTAGGCCAAATGTTTCGACTGTGAAAAAACATTTTTGGGTCAAATTTTAAAATACGATCCAATTGCCTTGAATGGCTCGTTTTAGTAAAATTAATTTCGACTCAAATTCGTCATATTAAGGTATTTTTTATTCAACGTACCAGATTTTCTATGAGACCTTTTCTGCTTTTTTTGAGTTTCTTCAAATAGCCGAATACGTCGAACATATCTTCCTCTTCAGCCAGTTCCATGTTTGCATCTATCGCTAAATAAACTCCCGATCGTCCACCACCATCGCTGTATAATAAAAAAAAAAGAATTTTAAACTATTTTCCAGTCAAGATTTGTATTACAGTGAACTCTCACTTATTCCAAGGCTCACTTATTCCAAGTCCCCAACGCTCAAATATTCCAAGTGGCGAAGCTCCTTCACCTCCCACCACTCACCCTGCAGGTCTCGCCCGCGCCGCGTCATTGGCTGACCAATTAAAAGGAGGCAGGGGCAGCCAATAAAAGTCGCTTGAAAAAATCACCCCGCGACTCGCGGTAAAGGTGGGGGCCCCTGAAAACTTGGAATATCCAAGTGCTTACGTTTTTGGCCCTTGGAATAAGTAACTGTTTTGTAAATATTATAAATATTATAAATATGAAAGGAAATTTTCTTTTTTTGGCCAAAAAGAAATGTTGCCTCAAACAATTTTGGTTGGTCATTTTGTTAGCCAAACAAAACTGGTTTGTTGGCTGAACCACATGCTTTTGTTAGCCCAATAAAATGTTTTGTTGGCTCAACAAAATTCGTTGGTTGTCCTTAGAGGTATCCAGAAATTACGTAACACACTTTTTGGCAATTTTTCACCCCTCCTCCCGCCCAAATAAATCAACGTGGTCATTTTTATTATTCACAATTGAAGAATTTTTAATTGGAAATCTATCAAATTTGATAAATCTCTCAATTTTAAACCTTAAAAATTGAACTTTTTCAAGAAAATCATGAGAAATTCCATAATTCTATGTTTTCGAGATTCAAGCATTTTAATTTTGTAACTTTTGAAAATGGTAGAAATTTGAATTGTAAATCTCATACGTAACTTATAATTGAAAATTGAAAATTTTGTAATTCTAATTATTAATATTTAATATTTTTTTCAATTTTAAAGATTCCACATTAAAAACTTTGGAGTCTTGATCTTCAAAATCATCCAAATTTGACCATTTTTATTTTTCCATCATTAAAATCGAAGAATCTTCAATTGAAAATCTTAAAGATTCAAGAATTTCCCATTCAATTCTTCAAAAATAAATAAATTATTTCAAAAAGCATTCAAAATTATATTATTTCAAACTATATACAATAAATATTGGAGAGTCATCAATTATAAATATTCAAACTAGAAGAATTTTAAATTAAAAATCGTTGAAGTTGAATAAATTTTAATTGTAAACCTTTAAAATAGAACTATTGCAAAAAAATTTGAAAATTACATAACTTAAAAAAATAAATCTTGAAAATTGAAAAATTTTCAATTGAAAATCTATAAAATTTCATAAATTTCAATTTCAAACCTTCAAAATTGAACTTTTTCAAAAAAAATTATGCAAAATTGCATCTTTTTCTATTATACACATTAAATATTAAAGAGTCTTCAATTTCCAATCATTAGCATTGAATAACTTTCAATTCTATATTTTCGAAATTTAAGAATTTTCATTTTTAACTCTCGAAAATGGTAGAAATTTGAACTGTAAATCTCACACGTAACTTATAATTGAAAATTATGCAAGTTTTAAGTTTTAAAATGAAAAATTTTGTAATTCTGATGCTTTATATTTAGTATTTTCTCAATTTGAAAGATTCCAAATTAAACAATTTTGAGTTTTGACCTTCAAAATCATCCAAATTAGACCATTTTTATTTTTACTATTTTTACTAGAAGAATTTTAAATTAGAAATCGTTAAAATTGAATCATTTTCAATTGTAAATCTTTAAAATGAAACTATTGCAAAAAATATTAAAAATTATATAACTTTAAAAAATAAATCTTAAAAATGGAAAAATTTGCAATTCTATATTCTCATAATTCAAGAATTTCCAATTATAACTCTTTAAAATTGTAACAATTTCAATTGCAATTTTTAAAAATTGACGAGTTTTTAATTTTGAAAATTTACATACAATTATACAAGCTTTCTTTTTCACAATTGAAAATTCTCTGTATTTCATGATTTACATTAACATTTTTTCAATTTGGAAGATTTAGCATTGAAAACTCTTGACTTTTGGTCTTTAAAATCATTCAAATTTAAGAATTTTGTATTATACATCTTTAAAACTGAACAATCTTCAATTGAAAATCTTAAATAAAATATAAATCTTAAAAATGGAATAAATTTCAATTTTATATTTCGAAGTTCAAGAATTTTCAATTACAACCCCTCAAAATTGTAGAACCAAGAATAAAAAAATTTGCACGCAAATTGTAATTAAAAAGTATAAAAGTTTTAAGTTTTGCAATTGAAATGTTTTTTTCTTGACTGAAAAATCTTTCTTGCTCGAAAATTTAATTTTTTTTTGTAGATAATTCGTCTTTTTTAGCTTGAAATTTTTACTACTTGATTGAAAATTCAAATGTGTGGTAGAAAACTCATACGTGCGTTTTTCGAAAATTAATCTGGATAGATTGAGGATTTAACTATTTTGTTAAAATGAACTTCTTTATTGAAAATAAATATTCTCGTTTCTCAGAAATTAATCCTTTTGGATTGAGGATTTAACTATTTGGTTGCAAAATCAATTATCTGGTTGAAATTTCCAAAATTTGGTTCAAAATTAATTTTTTTGTTAGAAATAAATATTTGCCTTCTTTGAAAATAAATCTGTTTAGATTAAGTATGCAACTATTTTCTTAAAAATTTAACTATTTGGTTGAAAATAAACTTTTTGTGAAAAATCCATACTCTAGTTTTTCAAAAATTAATCTGTTCAGGTTGACGATTTAACTATTCTGTTGACAAAGCAACTATTTGGTTACAAATTTAACTGCTCGCTTGAAAATTAATTTTTTTTTCTTGAAAAATCATATTTTATTTTTTCGAAAATTAACCTGTCTTATTTTAGAATTCTATTATTTTGTTGGAAATACAATTTGAAAAAAAAATGCGGTTGAAAATTCATATTTTGGGGTCATGTAGAAAAATCTTCTTTTTGGCTTAATTATTCAACAATTTGGTAGAAAATAATCTATTTGAATAAAAATTAACTTTTTTGTTAAAAGCTCAAATGTTTTCTAGAAAATTTGTCCTTTAGAATTTTTTTCTTTCTTGACTGAAATATCTTTCTTTGTTAAAAATTCAATTCTTTTGTTAATAGTTTGTCTTTTGGGTTTAAAAATCCGTATTTGTAGGGTTTCATATCCCTGAGCAGAAACCCCTATAGTTTCGGACGGGTGTCAGTCCGTCCGTCGTACTTTTTTACAAGGATGGGAAATTATGGGAGGGGGAGTAGAAGTGAGGGAAAATGAGAGGAGACGATTTAGGGGAAATGAGATGGAATTAGAGGAGGGGAGGTGGGGAGAGGAAATTAGGGGAGGGTAAGTAACGGAAATGGGGATAAATGAGGGGTGAGGAAAGAGGGGAAAAAGAGTAGGAGAAGTAGGGGGTAAGGGGAAATGAGGGGTGGGTAAGTGAGGGAAAGTGGATGAAATGATTAGAAATGAGGATGAGTACCCTGGATAAATTCGTTGTCCAACGATTACTTACTTGCAATGAACAATCATGGGGCCAGTTTCGTTTTTCATCGTGGATCCTACAACAGCTCTTACTCGTCGACGAAATTCGAGAACAGCATTTCCAAAAGGACACGTATGAGAGTGCCATTCCGTGTAGTGAAACTGTAGTAACGTTCTCTCTTCCGTAACTTCCTAAAAGAAGAAAAAAGAAAATAGTGATAAAATAACATCCTTGGCAATTCAGAATCGATGTGAGAACTCTATCAATATGTAATTTTACATAATTTGTTAAAGATTTGCCTATTTGGGAAGAAGATTAATCTTGCTATGTATAATATAATTATTGCTCCCCTGGGGAATTTTCATCGTGAATGAAGACAAGCAAAGTTCTTAACGATTTGTAATCTCCGTGGAATCTAGGGATTCGATTGGTACTAGAAACCGTAAAGCGGAAGTTGGACTTCTGTCGCCAAAACTTTTGCGTCGCCTCTGCTAGTTAAATCAACGACTTTACCATTTCGTATTCTTCAAGTTTACAGGACAGCTCCAGTTGGACTAGCATACTTGTATAAATAATTCCTCCAACTTTCCAACAACTCGGTAATACCTTCAAGGGAGACACTCTTATGAGTTTGTGTAAGTTAGATTCTGGAATAAGTTTTCTGTAACCTGATGCTACCATCCTTGGGGATATTTTACTCTTGTTACTAATATGCAATATCACAATGTTAAGACACAGAGGACAACATCTGAAAAACCTTCTACATGCACATATAGCAATCTCTAGTTTTGGGCCAAATTTTCTCTAGCCTGATGCTACCATCCTTGGGCTTACTTTACTTTTGTTAATACTCTGATAGCACAACAATTTCCCTGAAAATTCCTGAAACATTCCAATATAAGGTTTGGGGAATTCCGCAAAATGTTCCCGGAATATTCCCAGAAATCGGTAAATGTCTGCCTATCCAGGAAGATTTCTAAGGAAGGTTCGTGGAATGTTCGTGAGGAATTTAAATCATTAAATTAATTAAATTGATATGATACGAAAATTTTCACGAACATTCCACGAACTTTTCTGGATACACGGACATTTACTTACTTTCTGGATCCTTCCTGGAACATTTTTCGGAATTCCTTGAACCTTCCATTGGAATGTTCCATGATTGTTCTTGGAAACTTTTGTACTATCCGGGTAATATGCAATACGACAATATTGAGACACAGAAGACCAAACCTGAAACAACTTCTACATGCACATATAGTAATCCTTATTTTTGGGACAAGTTTTCTCTAGCCTGATGCTACCATTCTCGGGTTTACTTTTCTCTTGATACTAAGGTGCAATATTACAATCATGAACCACAGGAGACCAAATCTGAAAGAACTCCTACATGCATATAGAGTAATCCCTAGTTTTGAACCAAGTTTTGCCTGTAGCCTGATGCTACTATGCTAAGGCTGACTTTACTTTTGTTACCAATATGCAATATTACGACTTTGAGACACTGAAGACAACCCTGAAAAAACCGTTACATTCATATAGAGTAATCCCCAGTTTGGACCAAGTTCTCTTTGTAGGCTGATGCTATCATCTTTAGGTTTATTTTACTTTTGCTACTAATATGCAATATTACAATATTGAGACACAGAAAACTAAACCTGAAAAGCTTCTACATACATAAAAAGTGACGCTACCATCCTTCAGCTTATTTTAATTATGTTGATAACATGCAATACTACAATATTGATACACAGAAGACTATTACTCAAAAAACTTTTGTATATATATGTGGTAATCCCTAGTTTTTATCCATGTTTTCTCTAGCCTGATGCTATCATACTTGAGCTTGCTTTACTTTTGTTTCTAATATACAATATTACAATATTGATACACAGAAGGACAAATCTAAAAAAACTGCTCCATTCATATAGAGTAATTCCTAGTATTGGTCCAAGTTTTCTCTAGCCTGATGCTATCATCCTCGAGCTTACTTTATTTTTCGACTAATATGCAATATTACAACATTGAGACATAGAAGACCTGACCTGAAAAAGATTCTGAATGCATATAGAGAAATCTCTCATTTTTTACCAAGTTTTTCCTATAGCCTGATGCTACCATACTTAGACTCACTTTACTTTTGTTACTAACTTACAATATTAAAATATTTAGACATAGAAGGCCAAATCTGAAAAAACTGCTACATTTATATAGAGTAATCCCTAGTTTTGGACCCAGTTTTCTTTAGCCTCATGCTATCATCCTTGGGCTTACTTTTTGTTTGTTATTAATATATAATACTACAATATTAAGAAACAGTAGATCAAATCTGAAAAAACTTCTACATGCACATATAGTAATCCCTAGGTTTGGGCCAAGTTTTCTCTAGCCTGATGCTACTATCCTTGGGCTTACTTTACTGTTGTTACTAATATGTAATATTGAAAAACTCAAACACAGACAATTCAATCTGAAAAAAACTTCTACAATGTGCATATATTAATCCCTAGTATTGGACAAAGTTTTCTCTAGCCTGATGCTACTATACTTGGGTTTACTTTACTTTTGTTTCTGATATGCAATATTACAAAATTCAAAAACAGAAAATCAAATCTGAAAAAACTTCTACATATGTGCATATATTAATCCCTAGTTTTGGACAAAGTTTTCTCTAGCCTGATGCTACTATCCTTGGGTTTACTTTACTTTTGTTACTAATATGCAATATTACAAAATTCAAACACAGAAAATCAAATCTGAAAAAACTTCTACAATGTGCATATATTAATCCTTAGTTTCAAAGCAAGCTTTCTCTGGACTTATGCTACCATCCTTGGACTTACTTTACTTTTTTTACTGATATACAATATTATAACATTGATAGACAGAAGGCTAAATCTGAAAAAACTGCTACATTCATATAGAGTAATCTCTAGTATTGGACCATGTTTTCTGTAGCCTGATGCTATCATCCTCGGGCTTACTTTATTTTGGTTACTAATATGAAATATTACAATATTGAGAAACAGTAGATTAAATCTGAGAAAACTTCTGCATGCACATTTAGTAATCCCTAGTTTTGAACCAAGTTTTCTTTAGCCTGATGCTACCATCCTCGGGTTTAGAATATATTTGTTACTAATATGCACTATTAAAATGTTCAAACAGAAAATAAAATCTGAAGAAACTTCTACATATGTGCATATATTAATCCATAGTTTTGAACCAAGTTTTCTCTAGTCTGATGCTACCATCCTCGGGCTTAGTTTAATTTTGTTTCTAATATGCAGTATTACAATATTTTAACACAGAAAATCAAATCTGAAAAAACTTCTACATGTGCATATATTAATACCTAGTTTTGGACCAAGTTTTCTCTAGCCTTGTGGTACCATTCTTGGACTTACTTTACTTTCTTTACTAACACAATGTTACAATATTGATACGCAGAAGGCCAAATCAGAAAAAAACTGCTACATTCATATAAAGTAATCCCTAGATTTGGACCAAGTTTTCTCTAGCTTAATGCTACCATCCTTGGGTTTACTTTTCTTTTTTTACTAATATGCAATACTACAATACTGAGAAACAGTAGATCAAATCTGAAAAAAACTTCTACATGCACATATAGTAATCCCTAGTTTTGGGCCAAGTTTCCTGTAGTCTTATGCTAACATCCTTGGGTTTAGTTTAATTTTGTTTCTAATATGCAGTATTAAAATATTTTAACACAGAAAATCAAATCTGAAAAAACTTCTACATGTGCATATATTAATACCTAGTTTTGGAACAAGTTTTCTCTAGCCTTATGGTACCATTCTTGGACTTACTTTACTTTCCTCACTAACATACAATGTTACAATATTGATACACAGAAGGCCAAATCAGAAAAAACTGCTACATTCATATAGAGTAATCCCTAGATTTAGACCAAGTTTTCTCTAGCCTGATGCTATCATCCTTGGGCTTATTTTATCCTTGTTACTAATATGAAATACTACACTATTGAGAAACAGAAGCCCAAATCTGAGAAAACTTCTGCATGCATATTTAGTAATCCCTAGTTTTGAACCAAGTTTTCTTTAGCCTTACGCTACCATCCTCGGGTTTAGTTTACTTTTGTTACTAATATGCAACATTACAATATTCAAATACAGAAAATCAAATCTGAAGAAACATATACATGTGCATATATTAATCGCTAGTTTTGGACCAAGTTTTCTCTAGCCTTACGCTACCATCCTTGGACATACTTTACTTTTTTTACTAATAAACAATATTACAATATTGATACACAGAAGGTCAAATCTGAAAAAAGTTCTACATTCATATAGAGTAATCCCTAGTCTTGGACCCAGTTTTCTCTAGCTTAATGCTAGCATCCTTGGATTTACTTTTCTTTTTTTACTAATATGCAATACTACAATACAAAGAAACAGTAGATCAAATCTGAAAAAAACTTCTACATGCACACATAGTAATCCCTAGTTTTGGGCCAAGTTTCCTGTAGTCTGATGCTAACATCCTGGGGTTTAGTTTACTTTTGTTACTAGTATGCAATATTACATTATTCAAACACAGAAAATCGAATCCAAAAACACATGTAAATGTGCATATATTAATCTTTAGTTTCGGGCTAAGTTTTCTCTAGCCTTATGCTACCATCCTTGGGCCTGCTTTACTTTTGTTATTGATAAGCAATAATGCAATTTTAAGACACAGAAGACCAAATCTGATAAAACTGATACATTTATATAGAGTAATCCTTAGTTTTTTACCAAGTTTTGTACAAAGTCTGATGCTACTATTCTTTGGTTTTGTTCGAATGCCCAAGAAAATGATCTCCAATTCGATCAAAATCAGTCCATATTAAACCTTATCCCGAAGAAAATTAGGTTTCCCATTGATTTAACATTGGAAGATGGTTGCTTCTTAATATATTATTTAAACGTTAAAATATGGTACTAACATATCTTATAATACATGCTATTATTCAGAATAATTCAGGGAATAAAAATGTGTTTTATTTTCGTTAATATTTCATTTTTTAAAGATAAACTAAGGCCAAATGTATTCATTTTTTTTTTGCAAAAAAAAATCCACACTCCACATTCAACTCCGGAGTCTATTCATAAAGTTTAAATCGAAAGGAGGAAGCAAGGCCGCAAAGAAGTTGTATAAAGACTTTCCAGTTTCAGATCTGGATTAGCGCTAGAGCTTGCAGGCATATGAGTCAAAGGCATAAAGATATCGCTCTGATTTCAAAGACATGTACTATTCCACTTTTAAAATAATTTTTTTTTCTTTATTCATTATATTCGTTACGAAGAGTCCACATATTAAGTTATAACTTAAGGGAGGGGGAGGGGGGGGGGTCGCAAAGATTTTGTAATACGTGACCTCTGATCAAAAAATCAAATTTAAATTCATGTCAATACATTAAAGACTAATATTATTGACATACAAAAATCTAGTTGTTGCATTTTCAACCAAATAGTGGAATTTTCAAGCCAAAGAGATCAATTTTTTAGAAGATAGTTGAATTTTAAACCAGAAAGGTTGAATTTTCGACTAAAAAGTTTATTTTCAGCCAAGAGAGATGAATTTTAAAGCAAGAAAGATGCCTTTACTATAATTAAAGATGAATTTTCAATCCAAAAGGACGAATTTAAAACAAAACAGTTAAATTTTTGGACAAAAAAAATGACTTTAACAAAATAATTGAATTTTTTAACAAATAGGTGAATTTTTAAACTACAAAGATAAATTTTCAACCAAAAAGAGTAAATTTCAACCAAAAAGATTAATTTTCTACCAAAAGATGATTTGTCAACAAAATATATGAATTTTTCAAGCAAATAGTTAAATTTTCAGCTTCAAAAGATAAATTTTCAACTAAAAATCGAATTGGTAAATTTTATGTTTAAAAAACTAATTTTCAACAAAAAAAAAGAATTTTCAACTAGTTGATTCCTAAACCAAAATGATGAATTTTTGACAAACAAGACTAATTTTCTACTCAAATATATAAATTTTCAATAAAATACATGAATTTTCTACCAAATAGTTGAATATTCAACTTAAAAAGAAAAAATGTTTCACCAAAAATGGCACAGCAACGTTTACAGATAAAAAATCTAATTTTTAACCTAAAATAATAGCGAATCTGCAACCCAAATTTTGAGTTTTCAACAACAAAATTAATTTTAAACCAAACAGTTTAATTTTTTAACAAATTATTGAAGTTTCAAGCCAAAAGACGTATTTTTTACACAACAGTTGAATTTTAAACCCAAAAATATAAATGTTGAACAAAATTTTAATTTACGACCAAAAAATTGAATTTTCAACACTTTTTGATTCTCAAACCCTTGAAATTTTTAATTATTTCAAGAAAATTTAAATCATTTAAAAATTAATAACTTTAAAAATGTTAACTATACCTTCTAAAATTAATTAATTTAAATTTCAATTGAAAAATTAAAACTCATAAAAGCTTAAGAAGAAAATGCAGAACTCTAAAATTGTAAGCATTGGTAATTAAAAAAATTATTAAATTATTGTTCTTTATTTTTAAAATTTTCCGAACAAATGTTTTAAAATTTTATTGTATGATCTACTTTTTTTTTTTAATTTTAAGCCTTTCAACTCGAAATATTTTTCTTTTAAGTTGAGTTTGGAATGTTCAATATTTTTGAACATTTGCAAATCAAAAATAATTCGATTTTTAAGGCTTGCTTTTTAGAAATAATTGCCCTAATTTTTTGTTTGCAATTTATTTAATTCAGAATATTCAAATCTATGATTATTAAATCCATAACTGACTAAAATTGAAACCGAACAATTTAAAATATCTAAATCTAAAATTAATTAATTACAAACTGTCTACGCTTTTTATATGAAATTTTGCAATTTTGAAATATATAATAGTGAAATTGTCCTTAAATTTTTATATTTGAATATTAAACTACAACATTGTGAAATTTGAAATTCGAATCCTTTGAAAATTAAGAAATTTCAAACCAAAGATTTTCTAATTTAAGCTTTTGAATCAAAATTCAAAAATTAAAAAGAAAAAATCGCTGTCCTTTTTACCTTTTAAAATTGAAGAATTTTCAATATCGTGAAACTTTAAACTTTAATTAATTCAAAAACTTTGAAAGTGATATGCTTTCTAATTGGAAACTTTCAAAATTGATAAATTCAAACTTGAAGCCATATAAATTAAACAAATTCAAACTTCGTTTAGAAATTGAAGGATTATTAAATTAGGACCTTAAAACTAAGTCGTGAAATATAATTAGTTTTCAAATTATGAATCACGATTTAAAAAAATTAAATCATTTTAATCTAAGGGGTAAAAAATAAAATCAATCAGCGTATTCGACAGTGTTACCTCTCTAAAAATCATATCTACAAATGAAATTTATTTTATTTTTATTGAATATTTTAAAGTTCAAAATTTTATTCTGAAATTAAGAGGAAAATAAATTCCATTGTTAAATTTCACTATTATATTAATAATGTACAAAAATTGTGTTTTCTACATTAAAGTGACTTTTTGATGCCTAGCGTATTCGAAATTTTTTTAAATCTCTTTGAAATTTGACTCAAATATATTCTTGATAATAATTAACGAATAGAAAGGATTATAAATACTTAAAGGAAGTTTCTATAACCACAAAATTAAATTTTCTCCTCATCAACAAATGAAAACAATGTTAAATAGATTGCTCTGGGATTTGGCTCCAGATTTCTCTCGGGAACACTTGCAACTCACTTCTTCTCTTAAAACCACATTTACTCTGAATTTTGAATTACACATTTTGTCAAATTATTGAAATTTACTTAAATCTAAATTTGGTATGAAATTGCAAAAATGTTATAAATAAATTAAGAACTGCTTATCCATTTTCTTTCTATAAGGTTCGCTGCCAAAAATTTGTGAAATTAGGGCTGCGATTTTTAAAAATGAAACCTAAAAAAAACCAATTGCAGTTTTTTTTAATTATTCATTTCTCAGGACTGGACCTAAAAAAATTTTTTAAATACAGAATTTTTTTCGCTCTTCACGTACCAACTGAGCCAGGATCTCTTCCTTGCTGATTTACCGATATTGTACATTATCGACGGTCGGTTATGCAGATTCCTTCTAGTTATCATTTACCATCGGTCGGTAAAATATATGGGATAGTAATTTTCATGTCATTTTACCATCAGTCGCTAAAGTATCTAACAGAAATCATAACATCCACTGTCGGTAACTTAGCATGGAACAGAACCTTGCTTGGTCGGTAAGTAAGGCCGTACTTTCATATATATACTAAAAAAACCATTGAAGCATCGATTTTTGCTAACATATATTTTTATAAAAATATTTATTTACCCCATTTTCATCCATCTTGTACAGCCTTATTGTTCGTATGTGAAAATTGGCGAGTTCTTCTTCATTTAATACCGAAACACCAATTCCTCCGTATTCTTCATTCTTTTCTTTGTTTGGTGGCCAGTATTGAACACACATTACCTGAAATCAAGAATACAATAAATTTATAAAATTGTTAATAAATTTAAAAAATTTACTTTTAAAAATGGTGAAATTTTTGAAACTCCTAATATTGTACACTTTAATGTATTGCATTACAGAAGTGTATATTGCATAATATAGTTGATAAATTGAACAAAATAGGTGAATTGTTTCTTTAAAGATATACTTTTAAACAACAACAACAAAATCTTCAACCAACTGAATTCAACGAAAAAAAAGAATTTTTAACAAAATAGTGGAATCTTCAAACATATAGATGATTTTCCAAACAAGATTAATTTTCTACCCTAAAAGACGAATTTTCGACAATATACATACATATTCTAAAAAATAGTTTAAGTTTTTACTTGTAAAGGATAAATTGTAAAACCAAAAATAGAATACTTGAATTTTCAGATAAATACATTGATTTCAAACAACAAAAAACAAATTTTGAACAAAATAGATGATTTTTCATACAAATTGTTTAATTATTAAATCAAAAATATAATTTTTTAACATAAAAGTTAATTTTCTACCAATTAGTTCAATTTTCCAATAAATAGTCTTATTTTTAATATCCTCAATCGAAAAAGATTAATTTTTACCAAAAATGATGAATTTTCTAGCAAAAAAAAAATGAATGTTCAAATACATGAATTTTCAACGAAACAGTTGAATTTTCAACTGAAAAATGAAGTTTTCAACTAAAACATGTGGTTTTTCAGTATAAAAGGTAATTTTCAAGCTAAAAAATGAATTTTCATCCAAATTGTTAAATTTTTAACCGAAGCAGATTCATTTTTAACTTAATATTTAAACTTTCAACTAAAAAGAAAAATTTTCAATCAAGAAGATTAATTTTCGACCTAGAAAAGACCAATTTTGAACAACCAAAAACGATTTTTCAGTTAAGAAAGACAACAATTAAATTTTTTAAGCCGCACAGACGATGTCTTTACGAAATAGTTGATTTTTTTTCCGGGAAAATGGAATTTTCGAAGAAAAGTTAATTTTTAACCAAATTGTTCCCCCCAAAAAACGAACTTTCAACTGAAAAATATGGTTTTCAATATAAAAAGTAATTTTTAATCCAAAAAATGAATTTTCAACCAAATTATTGAATCCTGAACCAAAACAGATGCATTTTTAACTAAATATTTGAACTTTCAGCCAAAAAGATTAATTTTCAAGAACAAAAGAAACGATTTTTCAGTTGAGAAAAAGAAAAATTTCCAGCACGTTTTTGAATTTTGAAGCCAAACGGACGATGTTTTTACAAAATAGTTGAATTTTCAACCGGAAAATATGAATTTTCGAAGAAAAGTTAATTTTGAACAAATACAGTTAAATTTTCAACAAAAAGAAAACCATTTTTCAACAAAACAGTTGAATTTTCAATAAACAAGGATGACTTTAACATTATTGTTGAATTCTCAACGAAATAATTAAATTTTGAACCAAAAAAGAAATTCAAAAAAGAAATTGAATTCTCAACCAGAAATAAAATAGTAGAATTTTCAACTAAAAAGAATGAACGTTCAACCAAAAATAGTTGGATTTTAATACTTAAAAAATACTAGCTTAGAAAATTGGAAATTTTTTTTTTGTTTAAATAAAGTTAATTTTCCACTGCAACATCTAAGGGCTATAAAGAAATTTTTTTCTAAATTACCCCATATAAATTTTTTAATTAATGGCGGGTACCATAAATCTCCCATATCCAGCAATTTTTTATTATAATCAATTTGTTTATATAATAAAATCCCGCCAAGTTTTATATCTAATATGGCTTCTTAAAATTTATTTAAAAATTCCCGCAGGGCACTTTATAAAAAAGTTTCTTTATATATTTTATGGGGAATTCATGTTTTCTTTTGTAATTGACGCTCAATTAATTTAATTAAAATCGAATAATTTAAATGACCAATTTACTAAATATGAAAAATGAAATCAATTTTTTGAACAATTTTCACTAAAAATTAATTAAATTGATTTAGTATTTAATTAAATTAAATAGTAATATATTATTCAATTAAAATTTCGATTAGAATTTTCAATTTCAATTTTTAAAATTTTACCATTCATCTCATCTCTGAATTTTCTACACTAAATGCGTTAAATTAAAAGAAATATTCAAGATGGTCAGAGAATTTTTATATATCTGGAAAAACCGGTAAATTTCAGGGATTTTTTTTTAATCAGGAAATTTTTTCGAGAGCGTGCGTAAATTTTTTTTTAATATCAATATTAAATTGAATAATAGTGATTCTTTATTTGTAAAAGTAGCTTTATATTACCGTATTCAATTATTTTGTGAAAATTTGATTTTTTGTTTTGTTTGAAATTAATTTTTCAACTGAAAATTTAAGTATTATATTTTTGGTTGAAAAATGATCGTTTTTAGTTGAAAATTCAACTCATGCTGAAAAAAAGAATTTTTTGGTTTAATTCAATTGTTTTTTATTAAAAATTATTATTTTTTTTTAATCAACTACTACATTTTTCGTTCAAAATTAATCTTCTTTAGGATAAAAATTTAATTATTTGGTTTAAAGTTAAGCTCTCTTTTAAAAAAATTAATTTTTTTGTTGAAGATTCCTCATTTTAATTTCTGATGAACTTTAATATTCTAAATTCATCGTTTTATTTAAAAATTCATCTCTTTAGTTAAAGAATGAGCTATTTTGTTGAAAATTTGTATTTTTTTTGGCTGAAAATTAATTTTTTTTTCAAACTGAAAATTTAATCATTCCAGCTGCACTTTGAACTATTATGTTCAAATTTTCTTCTTTTTTTTTTTAATTAATTTATTTTTTAAACTGAAAATGTAACTTTTCCAGTTTAATATTCTAGCATTTTAGTTGAAAATTAATCTCTTTCAATTTTTGGTTAAAAAATTATACTTTTTCAGTTGAAAATTCGTCTTTTTCGGTAGAAAATTAATCTTCTTGATTGAAAATTCATATTTTTTTGTGTAAAACTCAACTATTATAGTTGAAAATTCATAATTTTAGTTCAAAAGTTATAATTTTATTTGAAATTATAACTATTTTTTTGAAAATAATTTTTTTCGGTAAAGAATAATTTATTTAAACTGAAAATATAACTACTATTCTAATGGAATATATCATATTTTTTAATTGAAAATTCATGTATTTGAGTAAAAATTCACATTATGTGGTAGAAATTAATATTTTTGATTGAAAATTAATCTTTTTTATTTCGAAATTCAACTATTTGGTTGAAAATTTCTCTTTTTTAGTTGGAAATTTGATTCTTTCGTTGAAAATTCATGTATTTTGATAAAAAAATGTCTTTTTTGGCAGAAAATTAATCTTTTTGTTTGAAAATTCATCTTTTTGGTTTAAAATTTAAATTTCTTTTAAATAATTCCTCTTTTTCTCTGAAAAATAAATTTTTGGTGAAGTTGAACTACTTTGTTAAAAATGTATTATTTTTTAAAAATCATCAATTTGGTTACAAAATTTAACCATTTTGTTGAAAATTCAACTGCTTTGTTGAAAATTTTTCTCTTTTGCTTGAAAGTTCACTTATTTGGTTAACAATTAATTTTTTGGTGAAAATTGAACTATTATGTGGAAAATCTGTCGCTTTTGGTTGTATTTAACTGGCTTTGATCTCAAATATTAACTATTTTTTTTTTTAGAATTCATCTTTTTCTTGTTGAAGTTTGAACTAATTTGTTAAAATTAATTTTTTTCGTTGAAAATTCATTATTTTGGTTAAAAAATTGAACTAGTTTGCTGAAAATTATTATTTTTTTGTTCAAAATTAATTTTTTTAACTGAAAATTTCATTGTTTTGTTGAAAATTCGTCTTTTCGGACAGAAAATTCGTTTTTTTGTATTGAAAATTCATCTTCTTTGGTTGAAAGCTAATTTTTTTTCGCTTGAAAGAAAGATATTGTAAAAAATATAACTATTTAATTGGAAATGCAACTTTCTCGTTTGAAGTTTGATTTTTGTTTGTTTGAAAATTCAATCATTTTGTTGAAAATTCATCTTTTTAGGTTGAGTTTTCAACTATTTGTTTAAAAATTCAAATATTTTGTCGAAAATTCTTCTCTTTATTTGGTTAACAATTAAATGTTTTTTTGAAAATTCAATATTATTTGGAAAATTCGTCGTCTTTGATTGATCAAATATTATATTTTTTTGTTGATAATTCATATTTTTTTGTTGAAATTTGAACTATTTTGTTACATTTTTTTAAATTCATCAATTTGATGAAAAAACTGGACTAATTTTTTTGATCATTCTTTTTTCATTTGTTGAAAATTAATTTTTTTACCTGAAAATTCAACTGTTTCAATTATTGAAAATTCATCTTTTTTGTTAAGTTCCACTGTTTCTGATTTGAAATTAAAATATTCTTTGGTTGAAAATTCAACTAATTGGTTGAAAGTTGAACTATTTTGTTAAACATTTATTTTTTTGGTTGAAGATTCATCTCTTTGGTTACAAATTTTAATACTTTGTTGAAAATTCTTCTCCTTATTTGGTTAACAATTAAATTTTTTGGTAATAAATTCAATTTTATTTGGACAATTCGTCGTTTTCGATTTTAAATTATCTAAAATCTTTTTCGTCTAAATATCAAACATTATACTTTTTTGTTGATAATTCATAGTTTTTTGTTGAAATTTCAACTATTTTGTTTTAAAAAAATTGTTTTTTGAAAATTCATCAATTTGGTTGAAAAATTTAACTAATTTGTTTAAAATTCGTTTAATTTTTGTTTAAATTAAAATGTTTTTTAAATTTAAAATTAAACTCTTAGTTGAATTATCAATTCATATATTTTTCCTTGAAAATTCATATTTCTTTGTTAAAAATTCATCTCTCTTGTAAAAAAAAAATTGAACTAGTTTGTTGAAAATTAGTTTTTTTTATTCAAAATTCATTGTTTGAATTTATTATTTTTTTAAATTAATTTTTGGTTGCAAATTCATTTCTTTGGTTGAAAATTAACCTGTTAGGTGGAAAATTTAACTATTAGTTTCAAAATTCAAAATTTGGTTGAAAATTAATGTATTTTGTTCAAAATC
>JAABKJ010003989.1:0-25027 GCA_011634705.1 Andricus grossulariae
ATCACTTCCGTACTAAGTGCAATCTTACATTATAGTTAAATTTTTTAATTTAAAATATCACTTCAGTCACTTTTCTTCCAATAAATTAAACCAGAGAACCCCAGAGATAACCACTATTGACATTAGATATTCGTCTGTTCCTGACATTTTTTGAAAGCATTTACAAATACTTTGAGGTATTTTAGAGGATTCCAAAACATTTTTAGTGGATTTCAAGGGGTTTCAAAGATCTGAAGGCATTCCTCAAAATTGCAAGGAACTTGCAATAGCCTTGCAAAGTTTCAAGGGATTTTGAAAGATTTTCAACGATTTTATATATTTCAAGTTGGTTTGTAAGATTCAAAAAATTTGAACGAATCTCAGAGTATTTTTGAAACTTCAAGGCATTTTCGTGAGATGGATCAATTTTATAGGACCAAGCAATAAGGTTGTAGAATTTTTAAAAGACGTTAGCAATTTTCTTCGCCAAATTGCTGTACAGGAACCGTTAAGATTACCTGTACAGGCTTGTGTGCAGGTTCGTGTCTAGAAATATTTCCAGGATCTTCCGAGGTTCCTGTAAGGGAATTTTCAGCTGAGTGAAAGAAGCGAGTAGGAGGGAAGTGGAGTGGATGATAAGATATAACAGAAGCAGTTAGGAAGGATAGGATATAAGAGACGAATTAACAATTTAATTTCTGTCGGGGCTTCCACCAGGGCTGCTGTCTTCGCTGAAGATGCTGGATTTTTCGGAGCTCGAGCTGCCATGTCTTCTGTGTCTTCCATGGCTGATGTATCTTGTGGTGCCATCGGGTTGTAGATTTTCAGGATTAACATAAAAGCCGCCTACACCCATTAGGCTGCGAGACGCAGCATTCATTTTTAATATCCGTCTAGCTGTTACATGATATGCAACCTCATGGTTATTTACATCAAATAATGGAGCAACCTTGCCTTTATCTAACCATCCAATAACTAAAAGACCCTTTTTTACTAAAGATGTATCTGCTTGTAAGTCCAGGCGTCATTCTGCTCTATCAAATCCCCTATGTAAAGTCCTTGAAACTGGTGATGAAATGGGAGGTTTAAAAAATGTTCTCGACATTTCCTTAGAAGCGTACTGTTCAATAATTTTCTGATCGTTTAGTTGTCGTCCTTTTTGGTAGCGTTTTCGTCGACCAATTTGCGAACTTAAGTCTATAAGAAAACAGAAATAGGCAAATCTTAATAATAAATTACCAAGTTGATCGTCAACGTTGTAGCGTGTAGGCTTGATCTAACGCGTGTACAAATTGAATATGCCTATTACTCTCAAATATACTTAGCTTCTAATAATGCACGGGTAATACCACCCTTAGAAAGTCATTTCTCGCCGCGAACATCGCACAAAGCAAGCGTTAGAAGGACCCCTCTCCATTGAGCAGAGTGGGGACTTCCAACCAATAGCGGCATAGCACGCTCAACCGCACTGAGAGCTAGTTTACTAGGAAACGGGTCCCAGATCGTTCGTGACTTCGGTCTCGACGCTCGTTTGTACGAGGTCGTCTTTGGGTTGACGCTTCAGAGAAGAGTGTTCTTATATTAAGCATAGAGGTACCTATCACACGCAATGGATTCAAGTATTTAAAATCAACGTCTCTTTCTTTTCAATTCAGGATTCATTGCAATGCTCTTTGTATTTTAGAGAATATAAACATGCTGGATGGATGCACTATTTAGTTTTTATATTTTTTTGCAATTATTTTATATTAAATTATAAATGGGGAGAAATAGTAGTTAGGTGCTTCGTAATCAAATTAGAAGCTTTCCCTGTGAATGGTTCGCCCGTCACATGGCTCATGTAAGATTTCGATGGAAAGCATTCACAATCTATCTAAATTTATATCATCCTTTCTTTCTGCAATGTTCGTTCGCGCGCATTGTGGCTCGTAAGGAGATGTGAATGCGGATAATACTTGCCTTTTTCAAATGCACACTTGTAGCTAGGTATTTAATAATTAAATTGTAAGCTTTCTTTGAGATTGGTTCGCCCGCCTTCTGGCTAGCCCAAAATTTCTTAGTCAAATATTTCGGAGCTACTGAAATTTATTATGTTCTTTCTTTCTACAAGGTTAGTTCGCGCGCATTGTCGCTCGTAAGAGCTGATGGACGAAATTAGAACAAGTGTGCTTCTACAGACTTCAATAA
Source organism: Andricus grossulariae (assembly GCA_011634705.1). NCBI lineage: Eukaryota > Metazoa > Arthropoda > Insecta > Hymenoptera > Cynipidae > Andricus > Andricus grossulariae. Next base: position 2,167 of record JAABKJ010003989.1, read on the forward strand.
AATTTATGTTTCAAATTTAAACCTTTGAGATCAATATGAAAACAAAGCCAAGGTGCTCAACCGCTACTTAAAAGTATCTTCATATTAACAATTTCCGTAATAACAATGAAATCTAATGTAATGCACTTCAAAGCCAATCAAAGGTTTGAAGCACTGACTTTTCTCGTCATTGCAATGAATGTAAGACTGAGCTTTGTCAGAAAAATCAAATAAATTTCTTCCTCTAATAATTAAAATTACCAATATCAATTAATTCTTTTTCAAGGAATCCACGCCAGGGACATTCATTATACAAAAGCATTTTGAAGTATAAAGTCGTGAATCTATTTTCTTTATTATTATTTTTTTTCAAAGAAAAGATGTTTTGAAATCTTCACGGGTTTCTCATGGTTTGCAACGTGGGAGTTTGATGATTGATATTCCGTGAAGCCTAAGGGCATTCGACTTGATTTCGAGTGTTTTTTGCATTGGTATTTCAGTTGTGATGTCTAAAGAGATGCCAAATGTCCACTTTTTTGTCTCTATTTGCAATGTCGTTATAATTGTATTGATTGAACGCTTCCCTAATTTTTGTCCAAAAAGAGATGACCAGGAAATGTATGTTTTATCAACATTTGCTTATCTTTTTCAATAATAGTATTTGAATAGGGTCAGCATTTACAAATGAGGCAATATGCTTTCAAGCTCAATCTGATCAGATTTTTTCAGTATCAAGCATCTTTGTTCCATGTATTCAGCCGTATGGAGCAACATCTAGCATTATAGTAATTTTGTCAAATGCAAATATTCTTTTAGACACTTGAAAAAAAAGTTTCAAGGGATATCAAAAGCTTTTTAAAGGTGTTATAAGTTTTCCAAAGATATAATAATATTTAAGAATGTATCATGGGATTTCGCGTATTTTGACGAGATGTTATCATATTTGAATGGATTTCAAAAAACTTATTCACAAAAATTGAGAGATTTCGTACATATATTAAAAATTATGGATATATTATAGTATTATACTCACCAATATAATTGAGGATGATCGCCGAACTTACAGCAAAAGTATAAACGATCATAATTTTTAAAACGTGAGGGAAAACTGATTAACGCTTCAATGAAGAATTTGGTTATAGTGTACCTGCGACTAAATCGTTAGAGTACATATATAGAAGGTAGTAGTTATCTCACAAAGTATAGACATTAATGTTTTTCTTCTAAGGCCTTCAAATTTATTATTATCATTATTATGGTTATTATTATCGTTAGTCTTATCTGAATTCAAAACTGTTGATTTGGCTAAGAAAATTGTCGTAACTATACAATGAAACTATGCTGAAGAAAAACGTAAAATCAATTAACTAATTTTACGTTTTTCTAAAAGCTTATATGACAATCAACAATTTTCATTGCTAACAACAATTGTTTAAACACATTTTCATCATATTATACATTTTTCAAGAAAAAAATTGCATTTCTTCAGGGTAATAGCAGACTGTATTTCAATAATGGCTCTGTGCTATCAGTCGATAAAAACTAACTGAAAAGTTGAAAATAAGTTGAAAACTTGAGGAAAAACCACGACTTTCTAACTAAAAAATTTTGTTGTAACTGCGCTCCCCTACCCTTGATATTTCAATTTTGTGAAAAGTTTATCAATGACGTTTTACTCGCCTAACCTAAATAAATTATTATTAATAAACCTTATTATTCATAGATATATTCCAGACTTCACCCTCTTACCCTATTTTCCACTTTTCCACTGTTGGAAATTCGCTCTTCTTATTTGTTGAAAATGAATTTTTTCTTAAGGCAAATTCAATTATTCCATTTTTGTTTAAAAATTCAACTAAATGATTAAAATTTGAAATGCTTTCTATTTGCTGTTTATTTTATTGACGGATGATTCAATTATTTTATTAAAAATTGATCGTTTTCAAATTAACATTCCTTCCATCAGTTTAGGATCCATCTGCTTCGTTAAAAATTCAGCTAACTTGTATCAAATTCGTCATTTTAGCTTATAGAGATAGAGGAATAGGGGTTTTTGAAGCTCATGCAGCCTATTGTGCTGTGGGTCCGCTGAAGCCGCTGAAGGTGGAAGAGTGGCCAGAGCCGAAGCTGCTTTCGCTGCCGGGGCTGCTGGGACCGCTGAAGGTGGAAGAGTGATGATCAGATAAGACATGAAAGTATAGAAGAGAAGAGAGATGGGTAGTTATAGAGATTGAGGAATAGAGGTTTTTGAAGCTTAAACAACTTAATGTGCTGTGGGGCTACTGGAACCGCTGAAACCGCTGAAGGTGGAAGAGTAGCTAGAGCCGAAGCTGCTCTCGCTGCTGGGGCTCCTGAGGCCGCTTAAGGTGGAAGAATGGCGACCAGATAAGACATGATAAAATATAAGAGAAGAGAGAGAAGGGATTTATAGAGATGGAGGAATAGCGGTTTTTAAAGCTTATACAATTTAATGTACTGCGGGACTGCTGATGCCGCTGAAGGTGGAAAAGTGGCCAAAGCCGAAGCTGCTCTCGCTGCCGGGATTGCTGGGGCCGCTCAAGCCGATGAAGCCGCTGAAGGTTGACGAGTGATGAAGGGATAAGACATAAAAGGATAGAAGAGAAGATAGATGGGTAGTTATAGGGACAGAGGGATAGTGGTTTTAGAAGCTTATACAACTTAATGTGCTGTGGGGATGCTGGGACCGCTGAAGCTGCTGACCGTAGGAGAGTAGCCAGAGCCAAAGCTGCTGTCGCTGCCGGGACTGTTGAGGCCGCGAAAGCCGCTTAAGGTTGAAGAGTGGCCAGAGCCAAACCTGCTTCCGCTTATGGGGCCGCTGCAGCCGCTGAAGGTGGAAGAGTGATGACCTGATAACACATGAAAGAATAGAAGAGAAGAGAGACGGGTAGTTATAGAGATATAAGAATAGGCGTTTTTGAAGCCTATACAATTGAATGTGCTGCGGGGCTGCTGGGGACGCTGCAGTCGCTGAAGGTGGAAGAGTGATGATCGGATAAGACATGAAAGAATAGAAGAGAAGAGATATGGTCAGTTATAGAGATAGAGGAATAGAGGTTTTTGAAGCTCATGCAACTTAATGTGCTGCGGGACTGCTGGGGCCGCTGAAGCCGCTGAAGGTGGAAGATTGGCCAGAGCCGAAGCTGCTCTCGCTCACGGGGCTGCTGGAGCTGCCGGAGCTGTCCTGTCTTCTATTGTTGATGTATCTTCCGGTGCCATCAGGTTGAGCATTAAAAGGAAGAGGATAAGAGCCGCCTATATTCATTAGTCGGCGAGATGCAGAATTCATTCTTAGTATCTTTTCATATGGATGGCTATATGCAACCACCTTGTGGAATGCGTCAAATAATGGAGCAATCTTGTTTTTCTTCAACCATCCAATGGCTAAGGCACCCTTTTGTACTAGAAATGTATTTTCGTCTAAAGCCAGGCGTCCTCTTCTAGTTATTCCCCTATTTAAGGTCCGTAATTCGGGTGATAAGTCTGGTTTATATTTTACTAGCCATAGGTCGTCATCAGCGTGTAAATCAATATGTTCCTCATCAGTTAGTATACGGTTTTGTCGAACTGTGACAAAATCCAGCTGGGAACTTAATTCTGTGACAAAAAACAGAGATGGGGGAATTTTAATATTAATGGAATACAACTATTGGGATAGTAAGAAAATAACAATTTTATTTTTTGAGAGTCAGTTTGTGAAAATATGGTTTTATTGACTCAGTGATTTTAAAATATGAATTAGTGAAAATTCACATTTGAACACAAAATCGTAATGAACAGAATAGATGAATTTTTAAATAAATGATTAAATATTCAACAAAAACATGCATTTTCAACAATCTAATTATATTTTTAACCAAAGGCATGATTTTTTAAACTAAAATGATGAAGCTTCAACAAAAAAAATTAATCTATAACAAGGCGGTTTCACTTTCAATTGCATTTTTGACCCAATAAAATGAAATTTTTACCAAAAGAGACGAATTTTCAAACCAAAAATAAAAGCTTTCAAAAACGAAGACTTGAGTTTTCCACGAAAGGCTTGAATTTTCTACAAATTTTTCAGTCTCGAAGAGAAAAAAATGTCATCCAAATAGTGCATTATTTTACCCGAAAAGGTGATTTCACAACCCAGAAGGATAAAATTTCTACCAGAAGAGATGAATTTTAAAACCAAAAATTAGAGAGTTCAACAGAAGAGTTGAATTTTCCAAATTTTCAAAAAGTCGAATTTAATTTCCAAATGGTTGAATTTTCTACCAAAATAATTAAATTTTCAACCAAAAAGGATGAACTTAAAAAATAAATTATTTTTGTTTTCGATTGAAAAATTATATTTCCGAGTCGAAAATTCAAGTATTTTGTGAAAAATTTGTATTTTTTTACTTGAAAATTCAACAATTTAAGTAGAAAATTAAACTATCTGGCAGAAAGTGAACTTTTTTGTTAAAACTTCATATGTTTCGGTTGAAAATTGAACTATTTTTTTGGAAAATATGTCCTTATGACTTCAAGAATTAATAATTTTGTAAAAAATGTTACTCTTTGGTTAAAAATAAAATTTTCTTTTTAAATTACTATTTTCTGCTCAAAAATTAACTTCTTAGTAGAAAATTTATATTTTTGGTATAAAATTAAACTACTTTGGTATAAAATTAATCTATTTGGTTAAAAAGTTAACTAGCTGTTCGAAAATTTAACTTTTTTGTTGAAAAACAATATTTTCGGGTTGAAAATTCTACTATCTTTTTGAAAATTTGTTTTTTTTTAAAGAATTCAAGTATTTTTTATTTAAAATTTAAAATGTGCTATTGAAAAATTTATAATTTTCATTTGAAATTGAACTTTTTGATTGTAAATCATCTTTTTTCTTGGAAATTTATATTTTGATTTCCAAAATTTAAGTGTTTCATAGAAAAGTCGTCTTTTTTGCCTTAAAAATTCAATTTTTGGTTAAAAATTTATATTTTCTGCCCTAAACTTAAATTCTTTGTAGAAAATTTATATTTTTGTTAAAAAATGTAACTATTTTGTAAGAAAAAACAACTATTTGATCAAAAATTTAACTATTTATTTAAAAATTTAACTTTCTTCTTGAAAAATCATATTTTCGACAATTTCGACGATTTTGTTGAAAGTTTGTCTTTTTTTTTATAGAATTCAAGTAGTTTTTTTTGAAATTATAGCCTCCTTTGAAAACTTTATAGTTTTTATTGAAGTTCAACTTTTTTCTTAAAGATTCATATTTTCTGCTCTAAACTTAACTTCTTTGTAGAAAATTCATATTTTTGTTAAAAATGTTACTACTTGAATAGAAAATTCAACTATTTGTTTGAAAAATTTAGCTACTTATGTAAAAATTTAACTTTTTCCCTGAAAAATTATATTTTCAGGTTCAAAATTTGTCTTTATTTATAGAATTCAAATAGTTTTTATTTTAAATTAAAGCGTGCTTTCCAAAATTAATAATTTTCATTGCAAATTCAACTTTTTTTATTTGAAATTATCCTTTTTAATAAAAATTCATATTTTCGTTCAGAAAGTTTAAATTTTGTATAGAAAATTAATATTTTTTGGCTAAAAAGTTCAACTTTTTTGTTAAAAATTCAAGTATTTATTCAAAAATCAAACTTTTTTCTTGAAAAATCATATTTTCGAGTTGAAAATTCGACAATTTTTTGAAAATTTGTCTGTTTTTATGGAATTTAGGTAGTTTTTATTTTAAATTAGAATCTGCCCTTGTAATATTGATAATTTTCAATTAAACATTCAACTATTTGATTGCCAGTTATCTTTTTGAATACAAATTTATATTATCGTTTCGAAAATTTAAGTGTTTCATAGAAAAGTCGTCTTTTTTTGCTTGAAAATTTAACTTTTTTGTTGAAAACTAATACTTTCTGCACTGAACCTAACTTCTTTATAGAAAATTAATATTTTTGGTAAAAAATAGAACTATTTTGGTAAAAAATCCAATTATTTGGTTAAAATTGTAACTATTTATATAAAAATTAAATTTTGTCTTGAAAAATCATGTATTATTATTATTCATATCGATTTTTAATTTTATTTTAATTTCTGTTTCACAATAACTAACGTTTAGGAAAAAGATTGTAGTCAATTCAACTTTCTATTTTTTTGATTCGAATAAATTGTTAATTGGGCATTTTTTAATGAAATAATTATAATTTTAAATATTTGAACTAAAATCATCCCAGAAAATAAGTTTTATTTGTATGAAATAAAGAAATGAGAAACATGTTTCATTTGTTTGAAAAAATAGATATTTATCAAAAGTATACTGATAAGCCATTTATAACGTGAACATTATTTAAAAGTTCAATAAAAAAGATAAAAAGAATTAGGCAATATACAGAATATAACAAATTTAACTTTTTAAAGCTTTTTATCAGCGAATAATAATTCAAGTCGAGAACTTCTGATTAAATAAATTTCGACCAAAATTCATCAAATATATATTACAATAAAAATGAGATTTATATATTTACCAATCAAATTAAGGATAACCAATAAACCGAAAAACAGAAGGCCAGCAATGATCCTCATTTCTTTTTAATAAACAGGAAGATGATTCATGGAGAGTTTTTTAAAAGCGTAACTATATGAATATTTATTATTCTACAAGATTTTTCAATTTAAATATGCTAGTCGCTATCTCACTAGATAGACTAAAACGACTTTCGAAATAATGTAAGAAGGTAGAGCCTTGTCACGTTATCAGTTTTATAGCCGTAAAGTCTTATGAATATTTCACACAAAATATTGATAAATGCTTATTAAAAAGTAAGCTTTTAGGCTTTTTTTATTAGGCTTTTTTTATTTTTAATAACGAAACAAGGTGAAAAAAAGTTCAAAGACGCGGCGGACAGATTTTTTGTTGAGAATTACTCTTTTTCATTTAATATTCAACTAATATTAACTAATATTAAAAAAAACTAATATTAATATCAACTAATATTCAACTAAAATTCATCTATTTTGATTCAAAGGTTAACTACTTGATTGTGAAAGCAGCTTTATGGCTGATAATTTTAAGAAATACGCTCATTGTGTAGAGTTAATTGTTTTAATTTATTTTTCTAAGGTTACTTCAGAAACATTATCTTTTCATGGATTTATAAGCCCGAGGTTTTACAGGTAATCTTGACGGTTCCATTACAGGAAGTTGGCGAAGGAAATCGTAAATATTAGCAGTGCAGATTCGTGTGCATAATCGTGTTCAGCAACATGTCCAGGATCCTCCGAGGTTCCTCTACAGGAATTCTCAAAGGAAACCATCAAGCGTACGAGTCCAGATTCGTGTGCAAGATTGTTTCCAATAACATGTCCAAGATCCTCTGGAGTTCCTCTATGGGAATTTGGCAAAGGAAACCGTCAAGATTATCATAGCAGATTCATGTGCAGACTCGCGTTCAGCAACCTGTCCAGGATCCTCCGAGGCTCCTGTACAGGAGTTTGGCGGACAAAACCGTCAAGATGACCAGAGCAGATTCGTGTGCAGACTCGCGTGCAGCAACCTGTCCAGGATCCTCCGAGGTTCCTGTACAGGAATTTGGCGAAGGAATCCGTCAAGCGTACGAGTGCAGATTCGTGTGTATACTCGCGTCTAGCAACCTGTCCAGGATCCTCCAAGGTTCCTGCATAGGAATTTGGCGAAGGAAACCTTCAAGATTACCATAGCAGATTCGTGTGCAGACTCGCGTCCAGCAACCTGTCCAGAATCCTCCGAGGTTCCTGTACAGGAATTTTGCGAAGGAAACCGTCGAGATTACCATAGCAGACTCGTGCGCAGACTCGCGTCCAGCAACCTGTCCAGAATCCGCCGATATTCCTCTACAGGAACTTTGAGCTAGGGTGCATCGCGGGGGACAGTTGTGAGGAATAGGTTCTCGGGAAGGAAGATGACCGGTTAGTGGAGGGTACGAATTTTTTATAGAGGAGAGAAATTAAGGGAAGTGATGGGCAGGACCACGACAGGGATAAAAGAAGGGAAGATAGTAAAAAGCGATTCGAGAAGAAGATAAGCTCATGCCACTCAGTGTCTGCTGGGGCTTCCGTTGCGGCTGCTGAAGCCGCTGAAGAAGCACGATTGCTCGGAGCTGATGCTGCTGGAGCTGCTATCGCTGCCCTGTCTTCTATGCTGCATATATCTGCCAGTGCCGTCGGGTTGAAAATAAAATTGTGAATTTCAATTAGGGTATTCGCCGCCTATATTATTTCGCACACGAGATGCAGCATTCATTTGTAGTAAACGTTCCTCGTGTGGATAGCATGCAACCACATTGTTACTTTCGTCAAGTAATGGAGCGATTATGTTTCCATCTAACCATCCAATTACTAAAGCACCTCTCATTACTAAAATTGTATTTTCGTTTAACTTCAGGTGTCGACCTCTGCTATCAAATCCCATATTTATTGTCCGAAATACTGGTATGAAATCTCGTCTATATTGTACTAGATGAAATTTGCATCTCTCGCGTTTCGCAATAATTGCCTCATCAGTTAGTGGGCGTCCATTAGGGTTCGAATTTTTGGGATCTACCTGCAAGCTCACATCTATAAAAAAGAAAAAGAAATAGACAAATTTTAATATTACGTTATCAATTAGAATGTCAAGATGTGAGCTATCGCCCTTTCTCAATATGGATCAGTAAAGTTTTCACCATACCAGGTAGAAATTTAATGTCTGGCTAATGAAATAATAAGATTTTAACATTTGACTAATAGAATAATAATCAAATCACAATTTTATTCTACTAAAGTCAGTTAGGGAGAATATGGATTAATTCTTTAGTGATTTCGCTTGTAACAGAAGCTGTAAGAACAGTATGATCCCCTCCACTATCCGGCTAATGAGGGTTGTAGAAGGTGGAAATTAGGGGCTGGTCATGAACTAATTTAGTTAAAAATTCAACTTCCTTGGTAGAATATTAATCTTCTTGGTGGAAAGTTCATCTTTTTAGATGAAAATTGTTGTGTTCAAAATACAAGGGGAAATTTAAGGATTCCGTTTATGGTTGAAAACTCGTATTCTTTATGTAAGCTTCTAATGACATACTATGACAATAATGACAATACTACAACCGAAGTGAGATTGAAAATGTATATAATTATATATTTACCAATCAAATTAAGGAAGACCACCAAAACAAAAACTATAGCAACAGTAATGATCGTAACTTTTTTCTGATAGCCAGAGAATGTTAATTTGTGGGAAAAAAACTTAAAATATGAATACTAAATGAATACTATATGAATATTTATCATTCTTCAAGATTTTTCAGTTTACGCTCACGTCGCTATCTTTCAAGAGAGACTGAAGTGAATGGCAATATGATGCTAGACGGCATAGCCGTGTCACGTTATAAGGTTTACATTCATAAAATCTTGTAAATATTTCACAGACAATGTCTCCTTTACATCGTTGAAAAGTTAATATTTTAGGCAAATAGAAAGAAAAGAAAAAAATTAGTTACGTGATACTTAACTATTTCCTTGTACAGAATAAGTTAAAGATTTTATGACGAAAGAATATATCAAAGATACGTTATTTTAATTTGTACAAATCTCTCAACGCCAATTTTTATAAAAACCTTTTCAATGGTTAAAAATTATTAAAATTCATGACACTTTCGTTTATTACAAGGGCTGAGAAGCGCAAAAATTCAGATATTCCAAGTCGACAGGGGCCCTCACCTCTACCGTGAGGCGTGGGGTGATTTTGTCAAGCGAATTTCATTGGTTGCATTGTTGCATTCGCGCTCTCCGGGCCTATTTTTAATTGGCCAGCCACTGATGCGGGAGCGACCGTACAGGGACAGCGATGGGGGGTGAAGGGACTTCGCAACTTGCAACATCCGAGCGTGAGAGTCTTGGAATAAGTGAGAAGCGAGAAGAAAGTGGCGTGGTAGTATGGGTAGTCAGGGAAAGGTCGCTGAGGAGAGGAAGTGGGGGATGTATCTAGGAAGCAGGGATAAATGTGGGAACATTAGTAAGGTGGGACTAGTATCAGCTGAAAATTCCTGTAAAGGCCCCTCGGAGGATCCTGGACATGTTCATGAACGCGAACCTGCACACGAACCTGTACAGGTAATCTTGACGGATCCTCGACAGGAATTTGGCGAAGAAAACCAATAAGATTACCTGTGTAGGTTCGTGTGCAGGATCGTGTCCAGAAACATGGCCAGGATTCTCCGAGCTTCTTGTACAGGAATGTGGCGGAGAAAACCATCAAGGAACCATCAAGATTGCCTGTTTAGGTTCGTGTTCCGGAATCGCGTCTAGCAACATATCCAGGATTCTCAGATGTTTCTGTACAGGAATTTTCAGCTGATGTTTATGGCGACCGTACATGAACAGCGGTGGGAGGTGAAGGGGCTTCGCCACTTGGAATACCCAAGCGTGAGAGACATGGAATAAGTGAGAAGTGAGGAGAAAGTGGCGGGCTAGTATGGGTAGTGAGCGAAAGGTCGCTGAGGAGAGAAAGTAGGGGATGTATCTAGGGAGCAGAGACAAATGTGGGAACATGTGGGATCGGAGTGGTCCCAGCTGAAAATTCCTGTACACAATTCTCGGAGGATCCTGGACATGTTGCTTGACGCGAACCTACACACGAACCTGTACAGGTAATCTGGACGAATCCTCTACAAGAATTTGGCGAAGGAAACTGTCAAGGAACCTACAAGATTACCCGTGTAGGTTCGTGTGCAGGATCGTGTGCAGGAACATGGCCAGAATCCTCTAAGGTTCCTGTACAGGAATTTGTCAAAGGAAACGGTCAAGGAATCGTCAAGGTTACCTGCGTAGGTTCATGTTTCGGAATCGTGTGCAGCAACATGTCCAGGATCCTCTGATGTTCCTGTACAGAAATTTCCAGCTGAGGTGCATGACAGGGGACAGATAAAGTTGACAAAAATAGTGATTCGAAAAATGTATCTTTATTGTTAATAATATTCTCTTTGCTTAGTCGTAGAAAGTTGCAGTTTTTACTGAAATTTTCAATTGTTTGTCTATTTTTCAATTGAAGTCCCGTAATAATTATTTAAGTCGAGAAAAAGTAATTGTTCAAACAAATTATTATTGTTAATTACTTTCTTCATCTATATTAATGTTTTACTTTTTGCTCACTTTTCACCTAGTGAGATAACAATTAATGCAAGTTAATAAAAATAGTTGTTTAAACAATTCATTATTGTTTATAACTATTTTCTTTTAGATAAGTGCTAGGAAATTACGGTTTTTTCTTAAATTTTTGACTTCGCTTTGCCTTTGTAGTTATGAACTAAAGTCGTATGAAACATGAATTAAAGTCGACTGTTTTTGAATGGAAATTAAAATCCTTTTTTGTCCAAAAATCATCTTTTTGGTTGAGGATTTAACTATTTTGTTTAAAATTTGTCTTTTTTTGGCTTAATTTAACTGTTTTCAACCAGAAATTAGATTCTTTTCTGGTTGAAATATCAATTATCATATTTTTTATTGTGAAATAAAATTTGTTCATTAACTAGTTAACTACTTAGTTTAAAGTTAAAATTCTTTGTTAAAAACTCATTTCTGTTGTTGACGATACATAATTTGAATCCAAAATTCAACTATTTTGCTGAAATATTAATTTTTTTGTTGAGAATTCAACTATTTTATGTGAAAATTAAATTTTTTCGTTCAAAATTTGTATTTCTCAACTCTAATTTTTGGTTAAGACTACAATACGGTACTCCAGCTTACATATTTATGTGCATGTAAGTATTTAGTTCTGAAATTTCATTAAAATTTTATTGAACCTCGTTTCGTGTTTAATCATTATTTATTCGCCATAAAGCTCTTTATGGGCGGTTTAGCCTTTTTATAGCTTCTGCACTTAATACCCACATTTATTCGTTTACACATACAAATATTTCGAATTTAATACTTTTTAAGACACTGCCCTCAGCAAAATTTTTGTTTCAAATAATAAAACGGATTCTTTAACAAAATTTCTTTTATTTAACAAAAATTAAGTTACAAGTGAAGAAATTCCATTTTAAGTTGAAGAAAATTTTTTTTATTGCAACAAGAAATCATTTCTTTGAACCAAATATATTTCCTTGACTCATATATATGAGTTAATTGTTCTTCTACGAATTTCTCTGAAATATGTTTCAAATTTTTCTACAGGAAATTTGTAAGATTTGTTTTTAGGATTTTTTTTACATCTTCGAGATTTTTCTATCGGAATTTGTTTTTTGGCTAACGCCTTAAATATTATTTAATATTTTATTTTATGATTTTTTTCTTGGTTTTTCTTTAAGAGTTTATTTTAAGGATTGTTTTTGGATATCTCAAAAATTTTCTTTCAGAATTTTTTCTTGTATGTCTTCGAAACTTTCATTCAGGAATTCTTCTAGGATTTTCTTCCATTCTTCTTTCAGGAGGTTTTTGGGATACCTTCGAAATTTTCTTGTAGGAATTTTCAAAACTATCTTCCAGATTTTGTTTTAGGAATTTCTTTTGGACATTCTTTGAAATTTTCTTTTGAGCATTTCTCATGAATATTATTTAATTTTTTCCTTTAGATATTTCTTGGACATATTCAATACTTTTTTTTATGAATTTTTCTCTAAATTTTCCTTCGCTATTTTATTTTAGGGATTGTTTTTAGAAATTTCTCTTAAACATTCTTTGAAATTTTCTTCTGGGAATTTCTTTTCAATATTATTTATTGTTTTCATTCAGATTTTTCCGCCGATATCTTCGAGATTTTCTTTTAGGAATTTTTCTAGGTTTTGGTTCGAGATTTTATTTTAGGATTTGTGTTTGAATATATATTAGAAATTTTCTTCTAGCATTTTTCTTATATATCTTCAAGACTTTCATTCAGGAATGTTACTTGGTTTTTCTTTTTTTTTTTTGAGATTTTATGTATTGTTTTTGGATATCTTGAAAATTTTATATGAAGATTTTATCTTGGATATCTTTTCTTTCAGGAATCTTAGTAGGATTCTCCTCCAGATTTTATTTAGGAAGTTTTTTGGATATCTTCAAAATTTTCTTGTAAACATTTTTTAAAATATCATCCAGATTTTATTTTTGAATATATTCGAGATTTTCATTTCTGTGAAAATAATATGAATCTTACCTTAGAAGGAATCTGTATTATCACGATTTCCGATTGCCAGTCGGGTGCTTCAACCACTAAGCTACTAGAGAGATCGATTTCACTTCAGACTAGATGGAGTTTTTAACTTCATAAATAAAAAATTTTCAATTTCTGAAAATTATCTTTTTCCTTCGCTCCGGTGGGAATCGAACCTCACGTCTTCCGATTGCCGATCTGGTGCTTTAACCACTAAGCTACTAGAGAGATCGACGTAATTTCAGACTAGATGGAGTTTCACAATTTATAAATTCAAAATTTTTAATTTCTTAAAAAAGATCTTTCTCCTACGCTCCGGTGAGTATCAAACCTCACGTCTTCCAGTTACCGGTCTGGTGCTTCAACCGCTAAGCTACTAGAGAGATCGACGTCATTTCAGGCTGGATGGAGTTTGAAAATTTATAAATTAAAAATGTTTAATTTCTGAATAAGATCTTTCTCCTTCGCTCCGGTTGGAATCGAACCTCACGATTTCCGATTGCCAGTCGGGTGCTTCAACCACTAAGCTACTAGAGACATCGATTTCATTTTAGACTAGATGGAGTTTTTAACTTCATAAATAAAAAATTTTCAATTTCCGAAAATGATATTTTTCCTTCGCTCCGATGGGAATCGGACCTCACGTCTTCCGATTGCCGATCTAGTGCTTCAACCACTAATCTACCAGAGAGATCAACGTCATTTCAGGCTAGATTGAGTTTAAAAACTGATAAATTGAAAATTTTCAATTTGTGAAGAAAGATCATTCTCCTTTGCTCCAGGGGGAATCAAACCTCACGATTTCGGATTTTAGGTCAGGTGCTTCAAACACTTCGATCTCTCTAGTAGCTCAGTGGCTAAAGCACCCGACCGGCAATCGGAAGACGTGAGGTTCGATTCCCACCAGAGCGAAGGAGAAAGATCTTTTTTCAGAAATTAGAAATTTTTAATTTATGGATCTTATCATTTATTTACTTAATTTTTTATAACTATCATTACGATATATCTTAAAAATATTTCGCCAAAAATTACTGCACACGTCATGAAATATTTAGTAGAGGTGAAATGTGTTGAAAGGCCGAAATTTTTGATTGCCTGGTAAAAGTACCATTCGTAACCCTCTTCGATGTTTAAAATAAAAGGTCATGGCAGTTGTCGGATACGCGGTAAAGTGATTATTTTAACTGCGAGTCAGTACCATGAGTAGAGGTTTAATGGATGCGCCCAAGTGCAAAGGAGTTTCGCGCCAATTAGTTTTGCATTTTCGTCCGTTCGCAAGTCTGCAATGAAAATTCCTCAAGGGACCTCTCTCTCTCTCCCTCTCTCTCTTTCTCTCTCTCTCCCTCTCTCTTTCCCCCTCGCTCTCTCGCGCGCGCGCGCGCGTTTTGCTGGTGACTTTTACTCGTATTATTTTTTGATAGGAAGCGTAGTTTTTGTTTTAACAATAAAAATAAAATTAAAAATGAAAAAATTGAATTTTCGGAAAAACGACACAGCATTAGAAAAAAAATTGACAAAAGTTAAAGGCCGTGTAGTAGTGGTCTCAATCGTAATAAATAATATTAAAAACGATAATAATAAATTTATGGAAAAACGACACAAGATGCAATAAAATTTTCAATAAAATTCTATTTGTTATTTTTAATAGGATGTGCAATTTTTTTAATCATAAAAACAAGACAATACAAATACTTATATTTCAATATAATTGCATATTATAAATTATAATAATATAACTTCATTGAAATAATACATTTTTCAGGGTAACTGAGAGTAAAAATTAATGCAAAATAAAAAAAAAGATATTAAAGTCGTCATGAAAAAGAAATATTTGGGAGAATAAAAAAGGTAGGGCTTTACAGAAAATATTTTTTTCATGTTTTCTAAATTTGAAGAAAAAAGGTTTCCTGGAAAACCCCACTATTTTTGTTTTTAGCATATTTTTTTGCCATTTCTAATAATAAAGAAAGGCATTTTATCAACATCATGCTGGCTGAACTATTTTTGAGGCCAGGAGAATTTTTTGCCCTAAAAATGTAATTTTTTTATTATTCTCGTAAACGATGGATTTTTAAAGTATCTTAAATTAAAACAGCGATTTTCAAGGGTTTTAATAATTTTAAAGGATTTTTAAAATTATTTCCAATTCATTTGAATTCTTTTGAATTCTTTTGCAGTCATTAGTCTCTTTTTTGGTTAGAAATTAGTAATGTTTTAAAGATTTTAAAAGATTTTCAAATATTTTTTGCAATTCGTTAATTGTTTTTTCAAATTCAGCTGGTTTTTTCGTAAATTTTATCTAATTCTCCTCATTTCCCTTAAAAGTCTCTAAATTCACTCAAATTTGACTGAAATCAATGGAATTTTTTCGATCAAAAGAATTGTTCTAATTCATCTGAATTCTTTTGAATTTAACTTTAACTTTTTTATAGCCATTATTCACTTCTTAGATTAGAAATTAGAAGGGTTTCAAAGGTTTCAAGTTTTTCTAAATTTTTTTTTATTCTTTGGAATTCTCTTGAATTGTTAAATTTACTTGAATTCTTCTAAATTCACTCAATTATATTTGATTCAACGGACTTTTTTTAATTTGTACAAATTTTTATTCAATTGATCCAAAATTCTCTTAACCTCACCTTGAATTCTAGCACATTTAATCCAATTCTTTTGAATTCCTCTGAATTTTTCTAAGCTCATTTCAAATTCACCGAGTTCAATGAAGTTTTTTCACATTCTTGAATTGTTTTCAATTTATTTGATTTTTTTTTTAATTCGCCCTGAATTTTTATGAATTTCATTGAATTCTTCGCGTTTAGCCTAAATTTCTCTAATTTCATTTCAATTTTACGGAAATCTATGGGATTTTTTTATTTTTTAAATTTTTCCAATTCATTTGAATTTTTTAAAATTCAACTTGAATTATTTTGAAACCTTGTGAATTTATACTGAATTTGTTACTCTTTCAGCGTGAAAAAAGTAAAAACCTGGACGTCATTCAAAAGTCAAAGAATTTTGTTGGTTGAAAATCAGTGAGAATTCAGGGATTTTGAAAAAGACGCGTGAAGGTCAGGGATTTTCAAAAAGATGCGTAAAGGTCAGGCATTTTTAAACAGGCACATGAAGGTCAGGCATTTTTAAAAAGACACATAAAGGTCAGACATTCTCAAAAATCCGCGTAAAGGCCAGTCATTTTCAAAAAAGACGCATAAAGGTCTGGCATTTTCAAAAAGACATGTAAAGGTCAGGCATTTTTAAAAATACGCATGAAGGTCTGCCATTTTCCAAAAGCCTCAAAAAGGTCAGGAATTTTCAAAAAGACGCGTAAAGGTCAGGCATTGGAAAGAGACGTGTAAAGGTCGGGGAATTTCTATAAAAATGAAAAAATTTGAACTATAGGATAGAAAATGTGGGTTTTCAATGCACATCAACATTTCAAGACTTTAAATTTGAACCATTCCTGAAAAATATGAGACTAAAAGTAAAGTTTCCAGCACAGTAGTCTGAAAAACGAAGTTTCATCATTTTTTGTATATTTTAACCACTGACGAAAAAAAATCTTTCGCATATCTTATTTTGTTTTCTAATCTGTAAAGTCCGACTTTGTAATTTGTTTAATATATTATATAATAGAATTATTGTTATCAATAATATTTGCAGAAGTCAGGGAATTTTGTTGTTTGAAAGTCAGAGAGAATTCAGGGATTTTGTAAATGACGCGTGAAGGTCGGGCATTGTGAAAAATACGCGTAAAATCAGGATATTTTGGTAAATACGCGTAAAGGTCCAGCATTTTGGAAAATACGCGTAAAAGTTAGGGTTACTAGGAAAGACGCGTGAAGGTCAGGTATTTTGAGAAAGACACATGAAGATCAGGTATTTTGAAAAAGACGCGTGAAGGTCAGGCATCTTGGAAATACGCGTAAGGTCAGAGTTTTGAGAAAAGGCGCGTGAAGGTCAGGAATTCTCCAAAGACACGTAAAGGTCAAGCATTTGGAAAATACGCGTAAAGGTCAGGGGTTTCAGGAAAGACAAGTGAAGGTCAGGCATTTTGAAAAAGACGCGCGAAGGTCAGGAATTTTAGAAAATACGCGTCAAGCTCAGGCATCTTGAAAAATATGCATAAAGTCAGGGTTTTCAAAAAAGACGCGTGAAGTTTAGGAATTTTCCAAAGACGTGTGAAGGTCAGGCATTTGGAAAATACGCGTAAAGGTCAGGAATTTTACGGAATAGACGTGAAGGTCAGGGTTTTCAGGAAAGACGCGTTAAGGTCAGACATTTTGAAAAAGACGCGTGAAGGCCAGACATTTTGGAAAATACGCGTGAAGGTCAGGCATCTTGAAAAATACGCGTAAAGTCAGGGTTTTCAGAAAAGACGCGTGAAGGTCGGGAATTTTGCAAAAGACCCGTGAAGCTCAGGCGTTTGAAAAATATGCGTAAAGGTGCTGGCAACTGATTTGTTAAAAAGTTTGAGGAAGGAAAATACTTGGAAAAGACATCTTCCATTTCTCATTTGTCTTTGTGATCTAAATTTAGGCCCATTGGTTTCCGAATGGAATAGAATACCCGCGGTCGTACTTTTTTTATTCCAATATAGGCGCGAAGTAAACGCTTGCATTTTAGTAAATGAGCCTGTGTAAATGTAAATTTGGGGATAAGGAAATTCCCGCAGAACCTTTTAAATTATCTGGTCGGATTTTAACTGCGCGAAACAAACACCGGAAACGCGATACGAATCCGCACATTCAAAATGTACGACCGGAAATGTACGACCGGAAATGTACGACTGCAAACGTACGACTGGAAATGTACGACTGCACCGTCTGGTGTAAATTTTTATGAGAAATTAAGAAGACCTTATCTGCTTCCTTTGGGCATGATTAGCCAGTCTGGCGTAACGGAACACCTTCGTCGTATTCCTTCAAGGTGGCTATATTCAATCCCCACTCATTATAGCAGATGATACTAAACATTTTATACCGCTGATTCAAAATCTGAATCTCCGTCTGTCTCTTGAGTCAATTTCGAGATCAAAAAATTTTTATTTCATCAAATCAAAATTATTTCAATAAACCAAATAGTTGAACTTTCAAATAGAGAAGTTACATTTTTTACCAAAAACGCAATAGTGAAATGTTTGTGTGATAAATTAATTCTTAATCAGAGAAGAGCAACCAACAAGATGAATTTTCAACTAACTTGATGAATTTCC
The DNA here is from genome assembly GCA_011634705.1 of Andricus grossulariae. Taxonomy (NCBI): domain Eukaryota; kingdom Metazoa; phylum Arthropoda; class Insecta; order Hymenoptera; family Cynipidae; genus Andricus; species Andricus grossulariae. The sequence goes on from JAABKJ010003989.1 coordinate 20,505, forward strand.
AACTGTAATAGTTAAATCCTGAGTTAAGGAATATAATCAAAAATAAAAAAATAATCGAATTTTCAACAAAATAGTTGAATTTTTAACCAAAAACAAAATTTGAAAGAAAAATGTCAACGAAATTGTTGAGCTTTCTACAAAGTTGGTTTATTTTCAACAAAAAATAGAATTACGGAATCTTCCGTGAGTTTTGAACCAAAAAGATGAATTTTCAAGCAAGAAATCGTAATTTTCTACAAAAAAAAACAAAAAACAAACGACATTTCAACCAAATACATGAATTTTCAACCAAGACAGACAAATTTTCTTGAGAAATAAAATTTTTAAATTTTTAGTTGAGAAAATCAATTTTCAATTAGATAAATGTGTTTTCTACCAAAATAGTTAAATTTCCAACGTATAAAGACAAATTTTCAAACAAAAAATTGACTTTTTAATACAATTGTCGTATTTTTTACAAAGTGGGTTATTTTTTACCAAATAGTTAAATTTTTAACCAAAATCATTCATGTTTAAGGTAGAAGAATAGCTTTTCACTGATAAATATGATTTCTCCACAAAGAAGGTCAATTTTAAGCCAAAAATTTAATTTTCAAATTCTCAGTCAAAAAATTAATTTTTAACCAACAAAAAATCTAATATTCACAAACTTTTAAGTCTTTAACAAAATAGATGAATTTCCAACTAAACTGATAAATTTTCAAGTGGAATAGTTTAGTTTGCAGATGAAAAATGAATTTTCATCCAAAGAAACGATTTATCAATAAAATAAATGAATTTTCAACCGAAAAAATGATTTTTTAAGCGAAAAATTATAATTTTCTACGAAAAAAAAAAAAAACAACAAAAAAACGACATTTGAACAAAATATATGAATTTGCCACTAAGAAGGGAAAATACTCTTAAAAAATTAAATAGTAAAATGTTTAGTTTCAAAAATTAATTTTCAATTGAAGAAATGCATTTTCTACACACACAAAAATTCAATTTTCAACCCAAGAAGACAAATTTTTAGACAAAAAATTGAATTTTTAACAAAACTCTTAAATTTTTTACGATGTGGATTATGTTTCACTTAATAGTTACATTTTCAACCAAAATCATTTTTTGTATCGAGAAAGACGAATTTTCAACGAAAAAAATAAATTTCGAATCAGAAGTGAAATAGTTGAATTTTCAGTTAAAAAATTAATCTTGAATCCAAAAAAATGAATATTCAACAAAATAGTTGAATTTTCAACCAGAGAGATTAATTTTCTCCTGAATTGAAGATTGTGCAACCGAAAAATTAACTTTTTAACAAAATTCTCGAATCTTCTACAACGTATTTTAATTTTTATTCAAAAAAGATGAACTGTCAAAGCAAAATGTATTAGTCGATGTACCAGCCAAAACAGATTTTAATTTTCATTAAAGAACAGTTAAATTTAGTTGAAAAAAATATGAAATTCTCTACCAAAAAAGACGATTGTTGAAAGAATTACATGAATTTTCAACAAAATAATTAAATTTTTTGATAAAATAGATAATTTTGTAATCAAAAACAAAATATTGACAGTTCCAATTTTAAAAAATTATTTTCAACAAAATAGATCAATTTTCAACTAAGAATCACCAAAAATAATATAGTTAAATTTTCAGTTTGAGAAATTAATTTTTAACGAAAAAAAAAAAACGAATTTTCAAGAAAATAGTTAAATTTTCAACTAAACTGAAATTAAAAAGACCAATTTTGAACTAAGAAAGAAATAGTTAAATTAACAGTTGAAAAAATTAATTTTCAGCCAAATAAAATTGTTCAAGTTGAAAATGTATCTATTTTGTTGAAAATTCGCTTTTTTTTGCGTAAAAAATTAATTTTTTAAATTGAAAACGTAATCATTTTGTGAAAATTCGTCTGCTTCGGTAGGAAATTAATCTTCTTGATTGTAAAACTAGGTTTTTGTTTAAAATGTAACCAGTTGGTTGAAATTTAATTTACCATTTTGAAAATTAACAATTTGGTAAAAAGTGTCATTTTTCGTTGAACAGTCAGCTGTTTTCTTGACGATTCAACTATATTGTTGAAAATTAACCATTTCTGATTCAATTCAATTGTTTTGGTTGTAAATTGATATCCGTTCCGTTCAAAATATAAACTATTAATTTTTATGTTCAGAATTTGTCTCATTTAGTTAAGAATTAAGTTATCTAATAAAAAATTTGGAATATTGGTTAAAAATGCGTTTTTTTTGTGTGAAGATTCCCGATTTTAGTGGAAAATTCAGCAACTTTTTTTGAAAATTCAACCATTTGGTTAAAAATAGTTGTTTTTTGGCGGAAAATTCATTTTTTAAGTAAAAATCTAACTCTTCTAGTTAAAGATTCATAATTGTAGTTGAAAATTTATCTATCCAGTTGTAAATTTAACTATTCCATTTTCGCTGGGAAATTAATCTTTCGTAGTTGAAAATTCAACAAATTGATCTATTTCGAATTTGTATTTAAAAAATACTTTTTTTAGTATTTTCTGTTGATTGAAAAGAGCGTTTTTGACTATGTCTACCCATGTCACAATAGTGTTGTTCTCACGGTTTTCAGAAATGCTGAAAGGCGATCCGACTTGTTTAAATAATCGCTCAATAATAGCAAACTCCTGAGAAAAAAAAATTACTTCCGTGGTAATCGCTAAAATTACTATGATCATCTTCAGTGCGGAAAGTGTCGGAAAGCGTCTGTAACTATGTGAGATTATTGTTGCACTTGCGGGATAGTTTTTTATTTTATTTAGAAGTAAGTACTTGACGTAATCGCTGGAAATTGCAAAAGTGGTTTGGAAAGAGTCTCCTCAACCCAATCTTGAATCGTCGATTTTAAGAAAGACGCGTGAAGGACAGGCAATTGAATAAGACGAGTAAAGGTCCGGGATTTTATGAAAGACGCATAAAGGTCAGGAATTTTGAAAAAGACGCGTAAAGGTCCAGATTTTAGAAAAGACGCGTGAAGTTCCGGCACTTCAAAATACGCGTAAAGATCAAGGATTTTAGAAAATACGCATAAAGGTCAGGCATTTCGAAAAACACGCGTTAACGTCCAGATTTTAGAAAATACGCGTGCAGGTCAGGCATTTGGAAATGACGCGGAAAGGGCAGGGATAGCAGGAAAGCTATTTAAAGGTCAGGAATTTTGAAAAAGACGCGTGAAGGTCAGGATTTTGGAAAAGACGAGGAAAGGCCAGAGATTTCAGGAAACGATTTTAAAGGTCAGGCATTATGAAAAGGACGCGTAAGGTGAAGGATTTTAGGAAAGACAAGTGAAGGTCAGGCAATTGGAAAAGACGCGTAAAGCTCAGGGATTTCAGGTAAGACGTTTAAAGGCTAGGCATTTTGAAAAAGACGCGTAAAGGTCCGAATTTTAGGAAAGAGGCGTGAAGTTCAAGCATTTGGAAAAGACAAGGAAAGGCCAGAGATTTCAGGAAAGGCGTTTAAAGGTTAGGCATTTTGAGAAAGACGCGTAAAGTAAGGGATTTTAAGAAAGACGCGTGAAGGTCAGGCATTTGAAAATGACGCGGAAAGGGCAGGGATTTCAGGAAAGACGTTTAAAGGTCAGGCATTTTGAAGAAGACACGTTAAGATCAGGGATTTTAGGAAGGACGTGTGCGGGTCAGGTATTTGGAGAATACGCGGAAAGGGCAGAGATTTCAGGAAAGACGTTTAAAGGTCAGAAATTTTGAAGAAAACGCTTTAAGATAAGGGATTTTAGGAAGAACGTGTGCAGGTCAGGCATTTGAAAATGACGCGAGAAGGGCAGGGATTTCAGGAAAGACGTTTAAAGGTCAGGCATTTTGAAGAAGACGCGTTAAGATAAGGGATTTCAGGAAGGACGTGTGCAGGTCAGGCATTTGGAAAATACGCGGAAAGGTCAGGGATTCGAGGAAAGGCGCATAAAGGTCAGGACTTTTGAAAAAGACGCGTGAAGGCCAGACATTTTGGATAATACGCGTGAAGGTCAGGCATTTTGAAAAGACGCGGAAAGGGCAGGGCTTTCAAGAAATACGTTTGAAGGTCAGGCATTTTGACATAGAAGCGTAACGGTAAGGGATTTTAGGAAAGATGCGTGTACGTTAGGCATTCGAAAAAGACGCGTAAAGGTCAGAGATTTTGGGAAATACATATAAAGGTCAGGAATTTTGAGGAAATTTGCGTGAAGGTCTAGATTTTAGGAAAGATGCGTGAAGGTTAGGCATTCGGAAAAGACGCGTAAAGGTCAGAGATTTTTGTAAAGACGTTTAAAGGTCAGATAGCTTGAAAAAGGCGCTTGAAGGTAAGGGATTTTAGGAAAGACGTGTGAAGGTCAGGCATTGTAAAAAGGCGCGCAAAGGTCAGGCATATTAGGAAAGACGTTTAAAGTTAAGAAATTTTGAAAAAGACGCGTAAAGGTAAGGGATTTTAGGAAAGACGTGTGAAGGTCAGGCATTTTGAAAAAGGCGCGTAAAGTTTCGACAGTTTGGAAAACACGCATAAAGGTGCTGGCAACTGATTTTT